>CAJNDS010001846.1:27500-241157 GCA_905221605.1 Symbiodinium natans
CTGAGGGTTTGGGGTTGGTTATAAGTACTGTACATCGAAAATCAGGCTACAATCTGCGATAATGAGAGCCACCCTGCTTGTGGGTTGAGGGTTTAGGTTTAGGGATATAAGCTCAGCTACAACTACCCATGAACCTTAAAAGTTAAGATTTAGGCCGTTCTCAAGTCATTAACCTCGGCCTGAAAACGTTGAACAAATGACCCCCATGTGTGGGGTCGGGTGAGTGGGCGGGAATTCGAGCTTGCATGGAGACCTAGTAGTTTTTAAGTCAAAGCTCTTCAGAAAATATAAGAACCCTTGAAGGTGTCTTCGGAGTACAAACGAGGAACCCGCACTTTACACCCTAGCTCAAGGGTTAATGTTGATCCTCCCGAAAGCGTCATTGTACCCCTAAAGTGGCGACTTAGAGCCGGAAAGGGATGATCGCGTTGGCTCTTGGCCCTGGAATTTGGGAATTCGGTGCCCTGTACAATCCTTTCGGAGGTAGCGTGGGAGGATGTGCTGTGCATTTCCTATCTCCCGAATTCTTCCAAATGAACCCTCACCCCCAAAAAAGGAAACCCTGAAGCCTAAACCCCCCGCAAACCCTGGGTCTAGGCTGCCCAGTAACCTAGGCTCAAAAAGGGTGCCCCTCCCCCGCTTAAAGGGGCTTATAAGGGAACCTAAACCCTCCCAAAAAAGGGTACTACTGGGCATCCTAGACAAGGTCCCTAAACCCTAAACCCTAAACCCTAAACCCTAAACCCTAAACCCTAAACCCTAAACCTTAAACCCTAAACCCTAAACCCTAAACCAAACCCGGGGTGTACCGAACGAAATCTGCAGAGCATCGAGACGACTGCCCGGAGGGAGCTGGTGAATGCCAGGAACCATCCTTCGTTTCTTAGGGCTTAGGGTTTAGGGCTTAGGGCTTAGGGTTTAGGGTTTAGGCCTCAGGGCTTACAGGCTGCGGGCGGAGGATAGCCTATAGAGTTTTAAAGGTTTTACACAGCTATTGTTGCGGGTTTGGGGTTCTTGTAGGGCTTGAAATTTAATTTGTTCTTCATGCAGTTTGAGAAGTCGTCGAAATTGTTTAGCTGTGTCTGTGTCTCTCTCTGTGTGTGTGTTCCGCGTGTTCCGTGTGTTCTTGTGTCTTCTGTGTGTTCTGTGTGAGGTTGGACCCCTTTTAATAGGGGCCTCCTGATCTCAGTCAAGTTGGCCCGGGCTATTCAGGACCGTGTGACTGTTTGGGGATGCCCGGTGGGATCCTGCATTAAGTCAAATCTTCCGCGGATGTCGTAAGGAAGCTGCGTGCAGCGTGCTTTGAAAAAACAAGTGCCGGGCGTGTTCATACAAACTCTTCCCTATTAAAATCATTAGAGGTTAAAGAAAACAACAAAAACGGGGGACTTAATCGGCGTCGGCTGTTGGAGGGGACAGGGGGTGGGGGGGGGGGGGGGGGCCCCCGCGCGCGAAAAAGGGTCCAAAGTAATCGGTGTGATCTGTGTCAGTGTCGTGTGTTTTGTGTGTGTGTGTGTGCGTGCGTGAGTGATTTTTTGGGATGTGACTTTACTAACCTACCTAAGGAACCCAAAGCCAAGAACTGCTGTCGATGCGCAGCAAGCATCTGCACGATACACTTGTGGCAGGCATGCGGTCTAGCTCCAGGAACACGCTTGTTTGTATCTTGGGGGCCAAACGAACCCTAAAAGGGCTTAAGGTTCATATACCTTAATAGTAATTCTAGTAGTATACTGTACATAACCCCATTTTAGGGATCGTTGCCAGGGTACCTCTATGCAACTCGTTAAATTTGCTGGCTCAGGGTTCAGGAACCGCGTCATCCCAGTGTCCTCGCACCTGAAGCTCCTGAAAGACTTCATTGAAGTAAGTGTAGGGTTTAGGGTTTAGGGTTTAGGGTTTGGGGTTTAGGGTTTAGGGTTTAGGGTTTAGGGTTTAGGGTTTAGGGTTTTGGGTTTTGGGTTCCAGGTTTAGGTCTGGGAGCCATAAGCCCCCCCAACGCCAAACCAAGACGTTTAGGGTTTAGGGTTCAGGGTTTAGGGTTTGTGGTTTAGGGTTTAGGGTTTAGGCCGCCTGGGAGTTTGTGCCCAAGTGTCCGGGCGGGAGGTGCATTTGGCGCCTGCACCACCTGCTTCGTCTCGGAGTCCCTACTTTGGAGTAGACCCTGGAAAATTGTATATACTTTTTAGGTATAAGTAGCTATAGTAGGAACCCAGAACCAAAAAGAACACCCTAAACCCTAAACCCTAAACTCTAAACCCTAAACCCTAAACCCAAAACCCTCAACCTGTATTAAAGCACAGCACTCCAAAACCCAGGAGTTGTGTTCATGAAGGTTCACAGGTGGCTTAACAGGGCCAGCAGTCGGGGAACCCCAAGGGCCCCAACCCTGAGCCTCCACATGCTTGATGTCTGAGGGTTTATGAACCCTAACCCTAAACCGTGAACCCTAAACCCTGAACCCTAAACCCTAAACCCTACACCCTAAACCCACGCTTGAACTCTGAGGGTTCATGAATTAATAAGGGCCGTGCATATGTGCGTGTGTACCCAATAAGGATATAACCTTACAGATCCCCCCGGTGACAGTCTAGTGACGACTTTGCTACCCTGGCGTGGCCACTGCAAAACCCTATATGTACTTGGCACTCTAGTTACCAAACCCTAACCAACCTTAAACCCCGGAACCCTAAAGCCTCAACCCCCCGAACCCGTAAACCCCTAAACCCCTGGATCCTTTCATTAAATCTCCTTACTTTTGCAAAGCTTGGGTACCATAGAGCTCCAACTCCATGAAACTGCAGGTTAGGGTCTATAGGGTTTCAGGTTTAGGGTTCAGGGTTTAGGGATTGAGGTTTAGGGTTTAGGCTTATGGTTTAGGGTTTGCTTAGGGTTGTTTAGAGTTTGGGTTTTAGGGCTCGGGGGAGTTGTGGGGTTTTGGGCTGACTGCCAATCCATAGTGTTTACGTTGCTCTTGGGAACTAAGAGGGCTTGTAGGCTTTACGGCTGGCTTTGATACGAACGCATCAAGGCAAGTTCCATTCTTGCTGGGAACGGCCCAAACCCTGGCTGACTCAGTTATATACGACTCAGGGACCATGGCTGTCACGAGCTAAACAAGGAATCCAAACCAAATGAACTTAATGAGCCCTTGTTGAACTGCGTCTTGAAGCGTCTTACTGCCCAGGGTTTCAATCTTTAGTACGTAACACTGACAAAAGTATGCGAAGTCGTCAGCTCTCAAAGGCTTCCACAAGTTCATGGCAGCGGCACTGCTCAAGCTGATTCAGCGAGGGTCAGGTGCTTACAAGCGCTTATACCCCGAAGTCCACGTAGCTTGTTACTTCGGCACGACACATGTACTTTGGGATGTTCCCCCTAGGACTATCAAGGAGTTGTGGAACATCCCAAGTTCTGGGCTCTCAGTCATGGTAACCTTCAACTGAGGAGAGGCCCAGGGATCCAGGAAGCGGGGGGGATTGCTTAAAACGGTCTTTAATTAAAGGGGTAAAAAGCAGTCGAAAAGGGGGAAGGCGTACGTAAAGGAAAGCTACCTTGTGGCCATTTTGGGGTCAGGTCTTTTTGAACAACCCTAAACCCTAAACCCTAAACCCCAAACCCCAAACCCTAAGCTAATTCCCTAAAGCCCTGAACCCAAACCCCAAACCCTAAGCTAATTCCCTAAAGCCCTGAATCCCTCAGCTGCAACGGTTCGCCGCCTGCGGCTCCGCAGCAGCTTGTCCCTGGAACGATCGGGTGGCGGCCTGCGCGAGCTTCCGGGTCTGGAGATTGGCAAGGTTAAGGGTTTAGGGTTTAGGGGTTAGGGGTTAGGGTTTAGGGTTTAGGGTTTAGGGTTGAGGTTTAGGGTTTAGGGTTTAGGGTTTAAGGTTTAGGGTTTAGGGTTTAGGGTTTAGGGTTTAGGGTTTAGGGTTTAATTAGGGTTCAGGGTTCAGGGTTCAGGGTTCAGGGTTCAGGGTTCAGGGTTTAGGGTTTAGGGTTTAGAGACCCAGACGTAACCTAGGAATAAACAGGGTGCCCTTTTGGTGTTAAGGGGGCTATGAGGGGATCCCAACCCGAAAAAAGGGAAATATGGGCCTACTCTGGGTCCCAGTTGGCTTCTGGGGCTGAAAGGGTTTAAGTTATGTATTCCCCCTCGGGCTTGCCTGCGGTTTCGCAGCTTTCGGATTTAGGGTTTGGCGTTTGGGGCTTAAATCCGGGTTTCGGGGGCTTGGATCTCAACCCTATTTCGGGTCTCCCGGCCCGCGTCTGGTTGAGGAAGTCAGGGTGACCAAAAGCCGCGAGCAGCTTCTTCCTCAGGGGCGGCGCGGGGATGGTTACAGAGAGCATGAGCCTTAGACTTCGTGGCATTTGGGTTTCGGTTGAGGTTTGAGGGATTAGGCTTCATTGAGGGTTTAGGGTAGACAGCTTACTGTTTCTTGTGCTTAGCGGGTCTGTGTTCTCAAGCATATTACAAGTTGTTGGGGCGCAAGGACCCTAGACCCTAAACCCTAAACCCTAAACTCTAAACAAACTCTAAACACGGGTGATGGGTCAGGTCTTCCCCACAGTTCCACAGCATCTACGCGATAACTGATAGCCATTCATAGGATGTTAAGGGGGCACCCCAAACAAGCCTTCATAAGCTCTATTCAGCCCTACACCCGTTAAGCCCTGAAGCCTAAACGTTACGTGTCAAGCTCTCCAAGCCCGGCGTCGGCTGAATCAACTGCAAGTTGCACAGGCCCCACCGATAGGGATATACGAACCCCAATAGAGGTTGTATCCACTTAGAATACACGATGTTCGCCTGCGTATTTGCCCCAATGCCACTGCCCTAGCTATCGGGAGACGAGGGGGCAGTGGTGTCCCTTTGAGAACCAGAACTCTTTTGTCCCTAGACCGTAGACCCTAAACCCCTAAACCCCCAAAAAGCCCTAAACCTTGTATTCCTGCTGCGTCAACCTAGAAGTTTGTATGTATAAGCTGTGAAGCCTCAAGCCCAAATCCGAAAGAGGCTTTCGGATTTGGGCTTCAGGGTTAAGGGCTCAGGGTTTAGGATTCAGGGTTCAGGATATAGGGTGCGCATCGCAGCTATGGAAGGCCCGAAGATCGCGGCCTGAATGCGGGGCCTGAACCCTACAACCCCCGGACACAAAACATTAGACCGCTCAACCCTGCCCTGAACCCCACAGCCCTACGCCTAAACCCTAAACCCTAAACCCTAAACCCTAAACCCTAAACCCTAAACCCGAAACCCTAAACCCTAAACCCTAAACCCTAAACCCTAAACCCTAAACCCTAAACCCTAAACCCTAAACCCTACAAGAACTTCCACACGGACCGGGGCTCTTCTGAGGCGAAGGGGAAGCCTCCTCCAGCCTCGACTGTGTCACCTCGAGTGAGGGTCTTATAGTGCTTTTGGGGTTTAGGGTTTAGGGTTTAGGGATATAGTGATTAGAGAAGGTTAAGGGTTATAGTGATTACAGTGGATGCTGGGTAGGTTTCAGAGTGGATGCTTAGTCAGGCTTATAGGGTTTGGAGGTTTACAGTGTAAGCTTAGTACTTAGTACGGTTCATAAACTTTAGGCTTTACGGTGGAGCTTAGGAGGGTTTGTCGGGTTTAGGGTTCGCAGTTTCAATTGCAGAGGATTGGAGGGAGAGAGCGGGTGAGAGAGAGCGAAGAGGGAGAGAGAGCGGGGGAGAGAAAGGAGAGAGGGAAAGAGGGAGAGGGAGAGGGCGAGAGAGCGGGAGACACGGGAGACAGCAAACAGCCACCAACTGGCGCAGCAACTTGCATGGTTTTCGCTCTCTGGAAACTAACAAAACAACCGACTGCAGCGCCGCTGCACTGCTTCCCAAGATACGGCTACCCCGCATATACCCCAAGTAGAGCATACTCCCTTTCACAGGGACCATCAGAACATGTACCCGAATTTTGAGAAACCACCACATGATATTCCAGTATCCACAACCCGAAACCCTAAACCCTAAACCCTAAACCCTAAACCCTAAACCCTAAACCCTAACCCTAAACATTAATCCTAAACCGCACGAACAAGACTGCACAGGGGGAGCCTCTGCGGGGGCAATCGTGCTGGACGTCGCCTGTCGGCTAGCGGTTTGGGGAACCCTAAACCCTAAACCCTAAATCCTAAACCCTAAACCCGACGACCCGAGCCAACACCTTTGCTGGATGGACCATGGGTGGTGCATTTCTCAAGCCCCTTTCCACAAAGAGAACCCTCCATCTTCATCGAACAGAACACCCTGACTTGGGGCCGGCCCCTAATCCCTAATCCCGAAGACCCGAAACTCTAAAATTTCCCTGAACCCTAAACCCTAAACCCTGAGCCCTAAACCCCAAACCCGACACCCGACAGGCCCCCTGAAACAGGCCCCCTGGAGGTCTATTTTGGGGGTTCCTTGAATTTCGCAAACCCCCAGAATGCACATACTTTGGCCCTAAAGCTGCTACATAGGAACCCCCTCAAAGCCCAGCCCCCAAGCATACTTGGAGGTTCAAGGTACTTACTAACCAGATATACCTGTATTTATAACCCACTTGTTGGCCCCTTACGTGCCGTAGTATGAATATACAAGAGCAGTTAAACAGTACAGTGATAATTGGTTAAGAAATACCATGAACCTCCAAGTAGACTACGTATATAGGATGCATGGACCCTTTGGGCCTTTGGGTTAGGCTTTAGGGACATAAGGAGCGACCGCGAGAACTTGAAAATTTTGAGCCCCACAGACCCTGAGATAACACCCCCATAAAGCCCTGCACAACACCTCTAAACCCTAAACCCTAAAACCCTAAACCCTAAACCCTCTAAGGGTAGTTGCATGGTCCCTTACTATGGACCCTTAAAGGGGACCCCTTATATACCCCCCTATATAAGCCAAGGGCCCATACTTCAGAACCCGTTAAAAGCGGTAAGGGACCATGTAACTACCCTTAGAGGGTTTAGGGTTTAGGGTTTAGGGTTTAGGGTTTAGGGTTTAGGGTTTGGACCTAAAAAGCCCTTAAAAGCCCAAAGAGCCTTCGGCTCGCATGGAGTTCCGGGGAGGGCAGCCGTTGCCTGAGCCACGGCGTTAGGGCTTCCAAGCTTTTTAGGATTTGTATGTGGGTTTAGGGTTTAGGGTTTAGGGTTTGGTATACCAGACCCAAGCGTAACCTAGGAATAAAGACGGTGTCATTTTGGGTTTAAAGGGGTTTATAAGGGAATAAGGGCCTGCGGTCCTATCAAATGCAGAGATAGGTAGGTAGATAGATAGGGTGTGTAGTTGGAGCGTTTCCAGGGCTGTTGCGAGTTTTGGGGGTTTCGGGCTTGCGGGCTTCGGGCATTCGAGAACTTCGGGGTTTAGGGTTGATTTAGGGTTTAGGGTTTGGGGGGTTTATAAGGTACGGGGGGTATATATAGGGCTGCCAACGTCTGGGGATTTCTAGGGGTGCAAGATTGGTTCAGGGTTATATAGTTTTAGGTTTGGGGTTTGGCTAGGGTGTGCGCTGTCCGTCTTCCATTTCAAGCACAGAGGCTCCACCCCACTTTGCCCGCAGCCACCAGCACGTCGCCGAGACCGCAGCTGGGGGCAGGTCAGCAGCATCTGCCAGGTTTTGAAGGTACTCGGTCGGCTGAGGGGTCCGGGCTAAAGCCCTACACCCTAGACCCTAGACCCTAAACCCGAAACCCTAAAGCAAGAATTCCCCAACTCAAACGCCCAAAAACCGAAAGCCTTGGCTGTTTAGGGTTTAGGGTGTACGGTTCACGTTTTAGGGTTTAGGTTTAGGGGGTTGGCAGCGTCTTTTTCTTGGGTTCTCTCGCCCTACAAGAAGCAAGTCGAAGTCGCGAATACAGTACCTTATTCTCCTTCACTTGAAGAAGGGTAGGGGTGTCAGGGTTTTAGCGTTTTTTCGGGTTTCGGGTTTAGGTGTAGGGGTGTAGTGGCCCCTTTATTCTGGGCAGCCAGGCATCTAAGGCAAGCCCTGCTTTGTTATGAAAGACGTGGGACCCCGAACCCGCAAGGGAACGCGAAGCGTATTCCAGCCCTGCCCAGAGAGCCCAATATGCCTTAAGTACGGAACATGCTTGACATTATGCAATAAGGCCCCTAAACCCCCTAAACCCCCTAAACCCTAAACCCTAAACCCTAAACCCTAAACCCTAAACCGTTCAATAGGGATCCCAACACGAATGACAGCATGTTGCATACTTTAACGGATATTGGGCTCTTTGGGAGGCTGCTACCCGCCGCAAGGAAAAAACGCACACAATGGCCGCAAGCTGAGCAAAAACTTGTCGCGTGCACGATTCGCAAAAAACGGAAAGTTTAGGGTGAGGGTTTAAGGTTGAGGGTTTAGGGCTTCGGGTTCAGGGTTTGGGGTTTATGGCTGGAGTGCTTCGGGCTTTTAATGTTTCGTGCGGGACTTTTTGAGGTCTTAGGCTTGTAGAGCTGAGGGTTTAACCCCCCACACCGCACCTAACCAGCAACGCCACCTGCATCTTTAGATCCAGGCTCCTCCGAAAGCAGGGCTTTAAGGGTAAGCCAAAAACCCAAAACCCAAAGCCCAAAGCCCTAAACTCAAAAGCCTAAACCCTAAACCCTAAACCCTAAACCCTAAACCCTAAACCCTAAACCCTGAACCCTAAACCCTGAACCCTGAACCCTGAACCGAAAACCTTCCGCCACGAGCCCTCGGGACCTCCCGCAACGCAGCGCAGCGGGGCCGCAAGTTCCTCGTGGAGGGAATGGGTGGCTTCACGGCTTTTAGGCTTATACTTGTCAAGGTTCACCGGAAGTTATATTGAGGGTTTAGGGTTTAGGGTTTAAGGTTTGGTTTAGGGTTTATGATAGGGCAATAAGAACCCCAAAGAAGGATCTAACCAGACATAACTATAGTTGCATCACTTCTGCTCCTACTCACAGTTAGACCTATGCATGTACCCTTCAGCAAGGGCTTAGAGGTGTTGGCTGGTCTCGGGTGCCAGGCACTTTTGCGTCACCAAGCCCTAACACCAAGCCCTAAAGCCTGAGCCCCACCAGGAGGGTTTAGGGTTTAGGGTTTAGGGTTTAGGGTTTAGGGTTTAGGGTTTAGGGTTTGCTGTGACATGGCGCGGAAGCTGTGAAGGTTCGGATGCAGAAGAGGCTCGAAAGCTTCGTCAGGTGCGATAAGCAGCTCTGGCCCCATTGTGGAGGGCCAGCGAACACTTTTCTCCCACCCCACAACGTCCCAGGCGGTATTTAATTGTTAAGATTTATAGGTGTAAACTCAAGTCAATTGTCTACTTCCAAGAAAACTTCTTCCGTTACCGATCCTGACCTGGGATCCTCTGGGGTACCCCCTTCTTCCAAATTTCCAAGGGCGGGCCTCACGGCTTGGGGCTCCGGGCCTAGACTTTAAGAATGGAACCACTACCGGCAAGAACTCGTGGGTGCTAGCGGCTTCCGAGCTGTGGGAAGCGGGCGAACGACTTGGGTCAGCTTGCGCCATTGAGGTCGAAGGGCCCAGGCTTGAGTTTAGGGGAGGCCCCCTTCTTACGCGCGCGCGCGCGCGCGTGTGCGTGTGCGTGTGCGTGTGCGCGTGCGCGTGCGCGTGCGCGTGTGCGTGTGTGCGTGTGTGCGTGTGTGCGTGTGTGCGTGTGTGCGTGTGTGCGTGTGTGCGTGTGTGCGTGTGTGCGTGTGTGCGTGTGTGAGTGTGTGCGTGTGTGCGTGTGTGCGTGTGTGCGTGTGTGCGTGTGTGCGTGTGTGCGTGTGTGCGTGTGTGCGTGTGTGCGTGTGTGCGTGTGTGCGTGTGTGCGTGTGTGCGTGTGTGCGTGTGTGCGTGTGTGCGTGTGTGCGTGTGTGCGTGTGTGCGTGTGTGCGTGTGTGCGTGTGTGCGTGTGTGCGTGTGTGCGTGTGTGCGTGTGTGCGTGTGCGTGTGTGCGTGTGTGCGTGTGTGCGTGTGTGTGTGTGTGTGTGTGTGTCTCGTCTTTCCTGAGAAGCTGCTGGGGAACCAGCAACGCGACGCAAGCAAGCGCAGCTGTCATGACACCTTGCTAGTAGTCTCCGTGTCACCGTCCCCTGTTAGGGTTCAGGGTTTAGATTTAGGGCTTGTGGGTGGATTGTTCAGGTCTCACGGCTTCTGAGGATTTTGAAGGAGGTCTGAGCCCTAGAGTTTCGGGTACGGGTTTAAGGTTTTGGGGTAGGATTTGGGGGTTCCGAAATCAGGGGTACCTTATTGGGTCCTTATTTTAAGGGAATCCTACTGTTTAGGGTTTGTAATTCGAATTACAGGTAACCCTAAACCCTAAACCCTAAACCCTAAACCCTAAACCCTAAACCCTAAACCCTAAACCCTAAACCCTAAACCCTAAACCCTAAACCCTTGCAGAACCAGTGGCTTCAGGGCTTATGAGGTTCAGGGCACCCGCCCTAAACTCCAAGCCCCCAAAGCCGCACCTCTGCCAGGCGGCCGGCAGCATCCCCAGCCCCAGCCTGGCAGGAATGAGAGGGGTTTGGGGTTTAGGGGTTTGGGGGTTTAGGGTTTAGGGTTTACGGGTTTAAGGGTTTAGGGGTTTGGGGTTTAGGGTTTAGGGTTTAGGTTTAGGGTTTGGGGGTTTAGGGGTTTCGGGGTTTAGGGGTTTAGGGGGCGCCTCTTTTTCGGAAGATTTACTGTTTAGGTAGGGCTTCTGGCTGTTTGTTGTTGAGTGTTGGGGTTTTGGGGGTTCGCTACATGGCCGATAGGGCTCATCGGAGTTCACACATCTACTCGAAATCCCCTTAGTTGTAAGTACCCCAAGAGGTTTTGAGGATAGATGTTATGGATTTAGGGCTTCGGGTTTTGGCCCTAACTTGTTGAGTTTGTGCAAGACCAACTTTAAGGCCCCATATCCTCAGCCCTTAAAGCCCTCAGCCCTAAACCCCCTAAACCTTAAACCCAAAATCCTAAGAGCCACCCTGAAGCCCCTGAAGCCCTAGACCCTCAACCCTACTGAACCCTAAACCCTAAACCCTAAACCCTAAACCCTAAACCCTGAAGACCCGACCTCTGCTGTCAGCACCACTGCAGACAGCGCCGGGGACGAGGCCGGCGCCGGGAGTCCGCTCATCTCCGGAGCTCCGAGGATCAGCTGACCTGGTTTTGTAGGGAGCGGTAGGGTTTAGGGTTTAGGGTGTAGGGTTTAAGGTTTAGGGTTTAGGGGTGTTAGAGTTTTAGGGTTTTAGGGTTTAGGGTTTTCGTGGTTTAGGGTTGAGGGGGTTCAGAAAGTTTATGGGAATTTGCAGAGCTTTCTAGGGTTTTTATACGGCTTATCGACCCCAACTCTCTGCACTAAAGCCTGCAGCGCCAGGCGCACTTTGCAGGCTCTGGCTCTGTCCTTCAACTTGAAACTCTGCAGAGAGCTCGGTTTTGCATAAGGCGGCACGCAAAGAGTGATTGAGCGAGCAGTCGACAAGGTCGACAAACCGTAAACCCTTAACCCCGAACCCTTCCCCCCCAAACCCCTAAACCCTTAACCCTCAAACCTCCTAAACCCTAAACCCTAAACCCTAAACCCTAAACCCTAAACCCTAAACACTAAACCCTAAACCCCCAAACCCCTAAACCCCTAAACCGCAAAGCCTAAACCCTCAAACCTCCCCCACGCGCGCCACGCGCTTTCTTCCGGGCCGCCAAACACGCCGCGTCGGGCCGCCAGCAGCGCTGGGCCCGCGGCCTTGCCCAGGGCCTCAGTCTTGCAGGGGGGATTTAAGGGGGGGTTTAGGGCTTAGGGTCTAGGGTTTGTTTAGGGTTTGGGGTTTAGGTTTGGGGTTTAGGGTTTGGGGTTTGGGGTTAGGGGTTTGGGGTTTACAGTTTTGTTTTGGGGGTTGAGGGTTTAAGGGTTTTCGGGTCTTCGGGTTTAGGGTTGTCGGGTTTAGGACTGTAGGGTTCTCGCGTTGCAAGGTTCAGGCTTTTTCGGATTATGGGGTTCGTTGAGGAGCTGATTGAAACCCAAAAACCTAAACCCTAAACCCTATAAGGTTTATGTCCTTAACGGGCTCTGTACGTAAAGGGCTTTGGGCTTTTATGGTCTCGGAGTTGTAACGGCGGTTTTACGTTCTTAGGGCAGGTTCCCCAGCAAAAGGCTACTTGTTTGTACTTAATTGGTTTTGATGGGAGTTTTAAAGGAACCCTACAGCCCTGAACCCTGAAGCCTACCAAGAAGGAAACGAACAAAGTTTGCCACTGCAGGTCTCAGAAGCTAGCAAAGCGCGCCTGACCAAGGAGTGAGTAGAGGGCATTGACAAAGGCTAAGGGCATAGAGCTAAGGAGCTTAGAAGTTTGCGGGTCTCAAGGTTCTCTGGGTCCGGGTAAATGTCATTACTTTGCTTCTGTTCATGCATATGTATATATATATATATATATATATGTACATACATATATTTTAACATATGTATGTACATATATATATATACCTAAACCCTAAACCCTAACCACTAAACCCTAAACCCTGAGGGTGCTTATGCTTTCGGGGCGAGGGGGGCGGGGGTTGGGATGGCCCTTAACTCCTCTGAAAAATATTCCTGAATATGGTCATCTCAAAACCCAATAAGGGGAAATAGAAAATGTCCCAACTACCAATTGCTTAAGAACCCCCACAAAATGTTTAAAAACAATTCTTCCTTATTAGGGTAATCTAAGGATTGTTCTTATTGTTTTTTTTGTTGTTTTTTTTTTGTTGGGGGGGGGGGGGGGGGTTCTTAAGCAAATAGTAGCCAAGGGCCTACCTAGCTCTGCAAAGGAAAGCGATACACCCCCCTCGGCCGCCTCGATGAGCTGATAGGAGGGTCCTCCACCTTAGCACAAATCTGGTCAGGGTTTAGGGCTTAAGGTTTAGGGTTTAGGGCTTAGGGCTTAGGGCTTAGGGCTTAGGAGGGCTTAGGGCTTAAGCCAAATCAACCAAACCCAGAAACCCTAAGTCCTAAACTCTTGAGCCAAACCTCCCCAACTAAGGTACTAGACCCCTGGCCCTAAGCTCTGAAGCCAAACTGAAGACCCTAAGCCCTGACAACCCCTAAACACGGAGCCCTGAACCCTGAACCTTAAGTACCAAACTCAGCCCTCAACCTGCTAAACCCTACAACCCCAACACCCCAGCCCTAAACCCTAAACCCGAAACCCTGAACCCTAAACCCTAAACTCCTAGACCCCTAAACCCTAAACCCAGGGTTCGGTCGAATTTATGAGCAGCTCGGCAGGGTGTACAGAGTGTGCATGCCCTCTGGGGTTACCGGTCGGGGCGCCCCGCTGCCCCCCCCCCCCCCCCTCCCCTCCACAGTTTTCGGGTTGAGGGTTTAGAGTTTTAGGGTTTACGGTTTTAGGGTTTTTAGGGTTTTTGGGGTTTTTAGGGTTTTTAGGGTTTTTAGGGTTTTTAGGGGTTAGGGTTTTTAGGGTTTTTAGGGGTTTTAGGGTTTTTAGGGTTTTTAGGGTTTTAGGGTTTTAGGGTTGAGCTCCCGGGCCATCATCTGCAACCCCCCCAAGCCCCTCGCATCAAAAGCCAAAACTGAACTGAAAGCCTGGAACTCTAACTGAAAATCCTGGAGCTCTATCTACATAACGCTGAAGCTCTGACTCAGAACTCTAAAACTCTGACTAATCAACCCCTTAAACTCTACCCGAACCCTCAGCCCTTATTAAAATCCTAAAGGCCCCAAACCCTTAAAACGAACAAGCAAAGCCCTGAAAATCCTGAAACCCCTAGATACCCTACCCTCACAACCCTCAAAAAAGACCCTAAAAAGAAACCTTAAAGCCTAAAACTAAAAAAAGAAACCCTACAACCCTCTAAACCCTACAAAAAACCCCTGAACCCCCCTAACCCCCCCTGAAAACAGCCACAAAAAAGCCTAAGCCGCACACCTGTGGCAAGACAGACTCGGACAGCAACTCCGCGAACCTCGGGCCCTCCGCCTCGCTCCTCAAGGGTTTGTTTAGGGTTTAGGGTTTAGGGCTTGGGGTTTAGGGCTTGGGGGTGAAGGGTTGTTATAGGGGGAGGCCAGTAGGTAAACCTCCTAAAGCCGTCAGGCCACTGAAGCCCCGAAACCCTACGTAACCCTTAGATCCTAACCCTTCAAGCCCTAAACCCCTAGAACGCCTAAAGCTCCTCAAGGTCCAAAACCCCTAAAGCCAAGAGGGCAGCTCTCTAAATTAGGGTCCTTTTGGGGGGTCCTTTTTGTAAGGGTGCCGTACTATACAGGGGACCCAAAAGGAAAAGAATAGAAACCCCTCAAAGGTACCTCCAAAAACGGTACCCCTATTTCGGAAACTCCCCATTTAGAGAACAACCCTAAACCCTAAACCCGAAACCCTGCCTAAACCCTAACAGGGGACCAAAAAGGTTTAGAGAACTACCCAAGAGTTCCCTCAGGATTCGATCCCAGCTTCGCTGGCGGCGCATCGGAGCTCTCCCCTTCGACTCCCACGCCGACGATTCCTGGAGAGGAATCTTTGGCTTTGGGACTTGTTTTTGTGGGGGTGGGGGGGGGGGGGGCTTCGAACCCTAAACCCTAAACCCTAAACCCTAAAACTCGAGACTCGAAACCAAAAAGGGTTTAGGGCATTGAGGGTTTGGGGGGTGCAGAGGGGTTGGCTTTGGGGGTCTAGGGGGGGTTTTCGGGGCTTTCGGGGGGCTGGACTTGGGCTTTTCTAGGGGTGTTTAGGGAAGCTTAGGGAAGTGTTTAGGGTTTAGGGTTTAGGGTGTAGGGTGTAGGTCATCTGCTCTTGCTGTGTTCTTGGCTCGCGACTGGAGGCTAAACCCCTTGAATGGAGCCCACAGGGCCCTCGTCTTATCATGATTTATGGCTTTTGTTTTGTGTTGTTTGGTTGTTTTGGGTTTTTTTGTTGGGTTGTTTGGGTCTTTTTCTGGGGTTTGGGGGTGTTGGTGATTTTTGGGATTGTAGGGTTAAGGGTTTTTCGGGCTTAGGGCCCCAAACTGATCAGAGTCGTGCGTGGCCGTCTAGCTCCGCCCAGAATAACCCCAAAAACGACTGACGTGCCTATGGGTGTGGTTGTCTAAACCGTAAAAACCCTAAACCCTAAACGCTAAACCCTAAACCCAAAGCCCTAAACCCTAAACCCTGCACCCCACAAACCCTAAACCGGCTCTCAACACCTCATCCAAGCAGACATGGCCGAGCGTCCCATGCTTCGTAAAAACTCCGGTGACGCCTGTGGGGCTCGATGGTTCAGGTTTAGGGTTTAGCGTTTAGGGTTTTGGGGTTTAGCGTTTAGGGTTTAGCGTTTAGGGTTTTGGGGTTTAGGGTTTAGGGTTTAGGGTTTTGGGGTTTAGGGTTTAGGGCTTGAGGCACTGCATACATCAAGCAGAGGAGATCTAAACCACATGGTACTAAAGGAGGGCGCTGGAAAGGACCCTCGAAACATGCGGCTGCTGTAGGGCCACGTGCTGTGTAGAAACCCTAAGCAATGCAGCCTAAACCCTAATTAACCCTAAACCCCAAACCCTAAACCCCAAACCTACATCCTAAACCCTAAGCCCCAAACCCTAAACCCTTAACCCCAAACCCTAAACCCCACACCTCAAACCCTAAACCCCAAACCCTAAACCCCTAATCCTCAACCCTAAACCCTAAATCCCAAACCCTAAAAACCTACACCCCAAACCCTAAACCTTCAAAGTATACACAGGGGTTCTTGCAGGGTTGCCTGCTTGGCCGCAAGGGCTGCGTGGTGCAGCACTGCGATGGCAAAGAGCTCCTGGGTGTGCAGGTGTTAGGGTTTAGGGTTAGGGTTTAGGGTTTAGGGTTTAGGGTTTAGGGTTTAGGGTTTAGGGTTTAGGGTTTAGGGTTTAGGGTTTAGGGTTTAGGGTTTAGGGTTTAGGGTTAGGTTTAGGGTTTAGGGTTTAGGGTTTAGGGTTTAGGGTTTAGGGTTTAGGGTTTAGGGTTTAGGGTTTAGGGTTTAGGGTTTAGGGTTTAGGGCTTCGGGCTTCGGGTTTAGGGCTTGGGGTTTGGGGTTTAGGGATTACAGATTTAGGCTTCACTGTGCAGGGTTTAGAAAACATGTACAGCTCGATGGGCTGTATTGAGCTCTGTAGGTCTTCGGGCCCAAACCAGAGACTTGCTATCTTGGGATGTTCCCCCTTATACTAACAGTCCTTAAAAAGGGATCATAATAGGGGGTACTTTATTCCTATTCAGGACTGGTTAGTAGGAGGGGGAACATCCGTGACCGGGTTTCTCAGAGAAAACTAGGACTTTGTGGTGCTGGGGGGCCTCAGAATCCCCAAGCCCCCCGCTACCCTGAATGGCTGAACAAATCTCCCGGCGAAGAGGTGTTGAGCTGTGGGCTTATCAAAGGGAATGCGTAACTTCCGCAAAGAGGTCAACGCCCACCCACTATACCCTAAACCCCACGCCTACAAGCAAAACCCAAAACCCAAAGCCCAAAACCCTAAACCCCAGACCCCAAACCCAAAACCTCCATACATGAAGGGCCGTTCTCTTGCTCCCAAGCCGCAGGTTCGGGGTCGAGGATGTACAGAAGTGCCTGGAGAGTTTCCCAGGGATGTCCGCTGAGTTTAGGGCTCAGGGTTCAGGGTCTCAGGGTTTAGGGTTTAGGGTTTAGGGCTCAGGGTTCAGGGTCTTAGGGTTTAAGGTTTGGGGTTTTAGGGTTCACCCAGGGCTTATGGATATGTAGGGTCGAGGTTTGGGGATGCAGGGTTTGGGTTTAGGGGCTCCTCGCGCCTGCAGTGCCTTGAGATTATGGCCTGAGGCTCTTCAAAAACCCTAAACCCTAGACTCTAAACCCTAAACCCTAAATCCTAAACCCTAAACCTCTTGATGAAGAGTCCTGCAAGCCTAATTTGCAGGGTTGCGGTTGAACTGCACTGCCGTTCGCCTGCAGGTTCATGACGCTACCTCTTAGTTCGAAAGCGTAACCTATAAATCCTAAACCCTGAATCCTAAAACCTAAACCCTGACCCCAAGAGTTAGGCTGGCGGGTAAGCTAGGAATAACCAGGCAGCCTTTCGTGTTCAAGCGGGTAACCCCCCCCCCCCCCTGAAGGAATAAGGGCACTACTGAGCATTTGAGTTTAGCGTTCAGGGTTTGGTAGGGTCAAGGGTCTGAAGCCGCAAAGCCCTCTATAAACCTCAGCAGGTCAGCCCCATCAACCGACACAGTCCTCAGAACCCCATCAAGCCTCACAAAGCCCTATGAACCCCCCTAAAAGCCCAAACCATACAGCAGGGATGAGCCATCCAAGGTCTCTACAATTGCGCTCCAGTCTCCCCAAACCCTATCAAACCCTAAAACACTAAAGTTAGCCAGCCAAAAAATGCTGCAAAAAGAGGATCTTAAGTGTAGATCCCGCTTTCAAGCTGCGATCAGATACACTCCGTGGCCCTACTTTCCAAATCCTCCCAGAGTCTGGGTTTATGAACTGTTTGGTTCAGGAAACTTCTCTAGTTTTGGGTGCAGACTCCTTATTTTTGTTCAGATCAATTAAGCTTCGTCTCCTTGTTGAAAACACGGCTTTTCTTCTTTGCAGCGGCCTGTGAAAACGTTCTTTGAAATCCCTAAACCCGAACCCTGAACCCTAAACCCTAAACTCAGGCTGGGCCTTCAACCCGAAAACTCCAATCAAATCCTGAACCCCCGAACCCCAACCCATTAACCCTAATTAAACTCGAAACCCCAACCCTAACCCCTCAAACCATGTGAACCCTAAACCCTAAACCGTAAACCCTCAACCCTATGAACCCTTTCCGGGGGTCCTCGGGTGGCCGTTCCGCAGGAGGTGGCGCCACGGACACGCGCAAGCGCGAGGCACCAACCTCAGGGGGCCAGGTTTCACCTTTGGGAGGGGTTTAGGTGGAGGGGTTTGGGGTTTGGGGTTTGGGGTTTGGGGTTTGGGGTTTGGGGTTTGGGGTTTAGGGTTTAGGGTTTAGGGTTTAGGGTTTAGGGTTTAGGGTTTAGGGTTTAGGGTTTAGGGTTTGGGGTGCTTAGTTTACGGTTGAACAGCCGCAGTACCCACCACCCCCTTGCCCCCCCGCACCACTCCCAGCCACCACCCCTACCACCCCTACCACCCCTACCACCCCTACCACCCCTACCACCCCTACCACCCCTACCACCCCTACCACCCCTACCACCCCTACCACCCCTACCACCCCTACCACCCCTACCACCCCTACCACCCCTACCACCCCTACCACCCCTACCACCCCTACCACCCCTACCACCCCTACCACCCCTACCACCCCCCTGCCACCCCCCTACCACCCTCCCACCCCCACTCCCCACCACCCCTACCACCCCTGCCACCCCTGCCAGCAAAAATGAAATACCGTACCGCACCGAATCATCACAGCCATGGAAATGGCGTGAAAGCGGATGGGCCAGATGTGAGGTCTGGGATCAGCCTCTGCTTGCTTCAAGGTTGCCTCCGGACACATACCTTCTTGGGGGGGGGGGGGGGGCATATTCAGACCACCTTCACGGGTCTCAAGGGTCTAGGTCTCCGGGTTCAGGGTTTGCTTGGAGGTTCATGGGAACTTATAAGTAGGGTTATAAGTACCCTAAATAAGGTTATGCCATAGTTACCCTGCTTATAACGCTACTTATAAGTACCCATGAGCCTCCAAGTAGGGTTAAGCTTTCAGGGTTTTTGGAACTTCTCTTCTGGCAGGGCCACTGAAAGAATGCTGTGGCGGCAGCGCGCCAGCGCCGGGGGCAGCGCGCTGCCTCTTGAACAGAGCCCGCAGCCCTAAGACGCACACACTTAGAACTATGACAATATTGGGGGGGGGGGGGGGGGGGTTCACGAAAATAGGGGTAATAAAGACCCCTAAATAATAGGATTACCTTATATGAGGGACCCAATACGGTACCTCTAATTTCGTAAGCCCCCACATGTGTGTGATGGTTGCTTATGTCGACGTGGATATGTTTAAGCTTGTTCAACATCGACGATGTTTAAAGCTAAGTTTCCATATTCACTGGAGTTTCTAAAAAAACAGCAAAAATCCTACGAGGGGAACCCTGAGAGGGCCACACACCGTCAGCGGCACGGTTTAGGGTCTAACCCCGGCAGGGAGTTTAGGGTTAGGGTTTAGGGTTTAGGGTATTTTAGGATTTGGGATTTAGGGTTTAGGGTTTAGGGAGTACGCAGTACGTGGTAGTCCTGCCACTTCACCATGCCGTGGGAACTTGCCAGACTCCTCAATACTCCCTACACCCCAAACTCTTTCCCAAAACTCGAACCCCGCTACCCTAAACCCCCAAACCCTAAACCCCAAACCTCCCAATTCACGACACAAGTCCCACATCATTAGAACCCAGCTGGCATACGAGAGCCCCAGGTGGTTCACAGCAGTGTTCCGGGTTTAGGGTTTACGGTTTAGGGTGTAGGGTTGATTTACGACCCCCCCAAGATCTTGACACACAAACTTCAACTCAATCCCTGACCACAGTGCTGGTACTATCAAGGGGAAAGATCACGGCTTATCGTTGAGAGGCTCACTTCTAAAGCAAACCCTCTCCTCCCGCACGGCCGCCACGAACACAAAAAACAACATAACTTCCAAACAAACCCTTAACCCTAAACCCCAAACCCCACAGGCTAAACCCTAAATCCCCAACAAGCCTCAACACCCAAAGCCCTAACTCCCAGCTCCCTGGGTCACCTTCGCTTAGGCTCTCCATCCTGCGCAGGAAAAGGTTTGAGGGCCCTTGTAGCTTATTCTGACATTTTCTTTGATGGTTAGAACTATCAGGTATTCCATCATGCATTGTTCTGCTATCGACGAATTACTATTACTACTATTATTGTTATGATGATTATCATGATTCTTCTGACTATTACGATTATGATCTGCCGACCCCGGCGGCGTGTTGGATGGGTTTGAGAGGTGAAGACCTTCCTTCTGCCCGCCTTACACCCCAAATCGCGCGTCACCGGGGGTCCGGGGAGGGGTGGGGGGTACCCCGGCAGTTTTTTCCTTTTAACCCAACCCCGTCCTCCCCGACTCTCCTAAATTTGGTGGAGTCTGGAAAAACCGTAAACGTGTTGGGGGGGGGGGGAGGGTGGGCAGTTTTTTCCGTAACCCGTGCTGCGCGAACTCAAGGACCATGGCCACCAGGTGAACATGCTTCGGGCCACCTGAGATTTCCTGAGACAGACGGCCTTTGACCGAAGATTGGTTTCCGATTTTCTTCAGGTCGCGAGCGCTCCACACAAAACCAAAGCCTTTGCGTCTTTGCAGAAGGCTCTATCGGGTCCACATTTGCCAAGGGTATGCTCAGGGGTCTGGATCCCACTAAACACCTCAATGTTTTCTTTCAGGGGGGTTCCTCGATCAATAATTTTCCGCCCTCTGAATTCGACAGACTGCCCTGGCGACCTCTTGCAGCCTCGACTGCAACCCCCGACCCCTGACGGACCCCTTTGGAACTCTAAACCGACACTTGTCTTCACCTATTCTTCAAACGCGAAGCCCTTAAGATCCTCTCTGAGAAACCGAGAAACAAACAAGAGTCCACGACCCTGCCCGCTCTGCTTCGTGGACCCTCCTTACAGAAACCCCGCCAAATATATACCCCTGTTTCAACGCTGAACCCTGAACCGCCTGAACCGTTTCTCCTGCGGTGTCGGCAGATTGAACCGGCTCTTAAACTACGATGATGATGAAGATGATGCTGATGAAGAAGGAGACGATGATGATGATTGAGATGATGCTGATGAAGATGAATAAGAAGAAGACGAAGATGAAGATGAAGATGAAGATGAAGATGAAGATGAAGATGAAGATGAAGATGAAGATGAAGATGTAGCTGAAGATGAAGATGAAGATGAAGATGATGAAGATGAAGATGAAGATGAAGATGAAGATGAAGATGAAGATGAAGATGAAGATGTAGCTGAAGATGAAGATGAAGATGAAGATGATGATGAAGATGAAGATGAAGATGAAGATGAAGATGAAGATGAAGATGAAGAGGATGAAGGTGAACATGAAGAAAATGTAGAAGAATATGATGATGATGCTGATGCTTACAAACATTATTGTGTGTGAGAGTTCTTGCTTCGGGGGGTGGAGGAGGGGGGATTGTCATTGGGGCGAGGTTTTCAACGTGTTGAAGGGCTTTGGTTTTAGAGTGGGGTTGCGGGGCTTCCCCAGTAGCCTACGTGAAAGAAGGGAACCCCCCTTGGTCGCGAACGTGGTTTAGAGAAAAATAACTGGAGTTCTAAGTAGGATAAGTTTAGGGACTAGTGTGGCTGGTCATGGCCCTACTTGGGGCACTCAGGCGACTCAGCGAGGTACTTCGAGCACATGCTTCAAGTAGGGTTGTAGGGTGTAGAGGCTTAGGGTTTTAGGGCTTCGGGGCAACTAGCCCTCTGGGTACTTTCCAGGGCCCCTTGTCTGCCCCACAGAACCCACGGTTTAGGGTTTAGGGTTTAGGGTTTAGGGTTTAGGGTTTAGGGTTTAGGGTTTAGGGTTTAGGGTTTAGGGTTTAGGGTTTAGGGTTTAGGGGGCTCAGGCTTCAGGGCTTGAGGGTCTCAGGCTTCAAGGTCTTGGGGCTTCAGAGTGCTTTTCGGCTTTGTGTGGTTGGTTTGAGCGCAAACTTCCCCACCCTAAACCCTAAACCCTAAACCCCAAACCCCAAACCCTAACCCTAAACCCTAAACCCTAAACCTTGAAACAAAAAGCGGCTAAAGCCAACACAGCTTGTGTCCTGGGAGCCGCATCTGATGCAGCCATGGCCGCAAAGGTGCGAGGAGGAACTCCAAATCTAACTTGGGGTTTTGAGGGTTTAGGGTTTAGGGTTTAGGGTTTAGGGTTTGAGGGTTTAGGGTTTAGGGTTTCGGGTTTTGAGGGTTTGGGGTCCCAAGAGTTGCCAAGGAATAACAAGAGTATCCTTTTTGGTTTCATGGGGCTTGTAGAGGACCCTCAACCCTACAAAAAGGGAATAACGTTCTAAGAGAGTTTACAGTGCCCAACAAAGGTTGCTCAACGACCCGGAGTTTCCGAACAGCCCTTCCAATCCTATCCTCAAGCCCCCAACACCCTAAAGAATCCTGATGTCCCTGAAGCCCTAAAGTCCTGATAGCAGTAGGCCCCTTGAAACCCTGAAATCCCCCCTAAAGCCCCAAAATCCCATTTGCGGGGGGCTGTGGTGTGGGGCCCCTGGAGCCCAAAGCAGCCTCCGGTGATTGAGAGGCTCAATCCTGAGGTGAGGGTCTGGGGTTTAGGGTTCAGAGTCTAGGGCTTAGGGGCCACAAACCCTAAACACCTCTTGACACCACTAAGCCCTGCACACTTCAACCCTATGCCCTAAGCCCCAAGCCCTGAGCCCTAAGCCCTAAGCCATCCCAAGCTCGAAGCCCTAAGCCCTAAGCCCTAAGCCCTAAGCCCTAAGCCCTAAACCCTAAGCCCTAAACCCTAAACCCTAAGCCCTAAGCCCTAAGCCCTAAACCTTAAACCCTAAACCCTAAACCCTAAGCCCTACTCTGCCGGGCTGGGGCAGCGCGCGCAGGTCGTCCAAGGACACCTGCGAAGGGAAGCCAAAGACTGGACTTCAGCTGGCGGCTGATGGCAGAGTTTAGGGTTTAGGGTTTAGGGTTTAGGGTTTCGGGCTTAGGGTTTAGGGTTGAGGGTTCACTTGGGGTTTGGAGAGTTTAGGAGGGTTTATAGAGTTTTAGGGTTCAGGCATTGGGGCGGGTCTGCATGAACACCCATCTCTTACAGGTTTGTTCAGGTACCCCGGAGCTGCTGTGCCAAATCACATCAAGGTCTAGAGGTCTAGGGGCACTTGCTATCCCAGAGTGTTGGGTTCAGGGTTTGGGGTTTGGGATTTGGGGTATGTTCTCCACAGTTCCTCCATGTTCGGCCCTAATTAAACAGTAAAGCCTAAAGCCGAGAGCTTCAAACCAGACGCCTAATTAAACCGGACCCGTGACACCCTACATCCTAAACCCTAGCCCTGAACCCAAAACCCTAGACCCGCAAATCCTAAGCCCTAAACCCTTACACCCTAAACCCTCAACCCTCACACCCTAATTTAAACCAACCCCCCATGGCTACTCCAAGGCGTGGGCGAAGTCCGTCTTCGCCCCTAGGTTCGTCGCCGCGGGAGTGAGGACCTGCGGCGATCGAAGGCGGCTTGTAAAGGTTTGGGGTTTAGGGTTTAGGGTTTAGGGTGTAGGGTTTGGGGTTTAGAGTTTAGGGTTTAGGTGTAAAACCGGGAGGGAGGGCCGGGAGGAGCTATAGAAGGGTTGATAGGGAACAGCATCTCAACCTTACAAGCCCCTGCACTCATGGGCATGCCCAGGAGATTCCTTGATTAGAGTTTAGGGTGGAAAGGGCCCATGGTTCGGATCGACCCTAAGACCCCCACAACTCTGCACCTCTTCCTGGGAACTTGCTGTTGAGGAACCCCATAGGTCAGGGTCATGAGGTTCTGTAAGGGCGGGGAGATTGTATGAGCTTATAAGGTCATATTCCTTTTCGGCCACGGGAGCTTCCGCGAGAGGTGCACCTCCTCCACGGTGATGTACTGAAACATCTTGGCGTAGTCAACAAGCCTCAGCTCAGCGGGTTTTCTGGAGCCTTGGGGGTATTTTTCCGCACCCCCGGTGTGGGGTTGTTAGATTCTAAACTCAACTCTTCTCCGCCCGGTCTACTCCTTGCACAATCCGAATAAGAACGCCCAAATAGGAAGTACAACTGAGGAGGGGAGGGTCTAGGTCCGTAGGTAATCTCTCCGAAATGAGGGAAGCGCATGAAGTCGATGGCCGTCTTCTCGTCGACTGTTCCACCAACCACCTGTGGAGACGAACTACATCGTGGGATTGACCATCGTGGTGCCTGTATAGTTCCTTGAATAGGTTTGGTAGGGGACATAAGGTACCAAATTCCCGAATTCCGGTTGAGCTAGTCTGACTGTCCAAGGCAACCTTAGACTTGATGTGAAACTGGAGAGTTCAGCGCTCACGTCTCCAGATGGGTTGCAACTGCATTTTCGCAATAGAAGGTGGACTGACTGAGCATCGGACCTCTCTGTGACGCACCTCCTGTACTTGCAACCGTACCAAAGCTTGCTCGGAAAAAAAACGTCCAGGGGCCCCCACGCGTAAGTGTGTGGGCGGGAAGAAGGCCAGGTAGTGTCCCGGGTAGGCATAGCACTCGAAGCGAAAGGCACCCTGGCAATGGCTCAGGAGCTTGAGGGCCAAGAGCTGTTCTGGAGGGCTACCCTATACCCGGAACCCTATACCCTGAACCCTAAACCCGAAACCCTAAACCCTTACTTTTTTGGTTTAGAGAGGGCTGGTTGGTGCTGATCAAGGGACCCCTGGTCGGACTTCTGCCGCATTGTCCAGGAAAGGGAACGCAGCTACCCCTAAACTATTGCAACAAGGGTACCCTTTGTTTGGTTGGTTCCTTTATAAGGGAACCCAGAACCACAAAAAAGGGTCAAGGGTACCACTGGGCTACCAAGTTATAAGAACCCAGAACGTCCTTTTTGTAGGGTTTAGGGTTTTGGATTGAGGGCTACCTACTAAGAGCCCTGAAGACCTCTTTTTTAGAGCAATGACCTGCGCTTCAGATTCCCGCACCCTCTCTTGTTTGCCCCAATGGGGCTTCTTCGGTCTTCGGGCTTCCAGCTTGCAGGTCGAGGGCTTAGGGTTTAGGGTTTAGGGTTTAGGGTTTAGGGTTTAGGGTTTAGGGTTTTAGGTTTTAGGGCTTTAGCTGAAGGTTCATTACCCTGCCCTAAACCCTCAACTCAAGCTTGAACCTTAAACCAAACAACCCTAAACCCTAAACCCTAAACCCGAAACCCTCAACCTGAAGCCCTGAGGGGATCCTACGGTTTCAAGGTTCGGGAACTTACGCCTGAGAGCTTTCTTCCCAGAGGCTGGGTTTAGGGCTTAGGGCTCCTAGGGCTTGAGGCAGTTACAGCAGAAACCCCAAACGCCATAAACTAAGAGGCCAAACTCTTTGAACCCTGCTTGCAGCCTGCACCCGAAGCGCTGATCCCTGAACTGTAAACTCCAATTCTTAAGCCCTAAGCCCGAAAACCGAGGCTCTGACTCCTAAACCCTGGAAACCCCGGACCCTCAATACTCCGAAGTCGCCGAAGCCCTGGATCCTAAACCTGAAAACACACGCAAGGGTCCATGGTTTAGGGAGTGAGATTGCGTAGGCTTTGGGGCTGAGGGTTTGGGACTTGGAAACCCTACTGTCATGGTGGCTGATGTATTCAGTCCCAGTCTGGCTCTGCCGTCATAGTGGTAGGACATTGTGGCACCAGGAACCCTCAACCCTACATCCAAAACCCAAACGCGTGTCTCTGCGATCATGTTGCCTTGAAGACGTCGCTGGCGACGGCAATGAAATGGGCCTCAGCTAAAGCAAGCAGTCAGCAAGACAGTGGTGCTTTAGGTGTTAGGGTTTGTTGACCGTTTTCCAGTTGCCCTCAAAGCCTTGAACCCTGAAAGACCCAAAGCCCTCGTAAACCCCGAAACCCAAAACCCTAAACCCCAAATTGACCACATCGCCCACACCCTACCCCTAGCGGAGACATGCACATTTGTCCCTGTAGGGTTTAGGGTTTAGGGTGTAGGGTTTAGGGTTTGTGGGTTATTTCAAAGACACGGATGTGTCATCTCCGGGCAGGGCAGGGGAGTGAACTAAGTGCTTGCACTGACAGGTGCCCCAGGTTCCAGAAAGCCAAGGCAACTACCGCAGCAGCGCTTAATGCCTCTTGGGAACCTGCTGTCTCCCTAAACCCTAAACCCGAAACCCTAAAGCCTGTTTTTTCTCATGCTCCGCAGGATAACCCTGCCGGCGCCAGAACAGGCGCGCGCCCTGGCATATGGCCCTGGCAAAAGCCACGACGTCCGCGAACCGCGGGAGGGTTTAGGGTTTAGGGCGATGCTGTATATGAAGCAGGGTTTATATTACTGTTTTTGGTGAGTGTATATAAGGTTCCTTTTTTTGGTGAGTGTATAATATACATGGTGTCCTTTTTGGGGGTACAAGAAGTACATACCCCACTTCATATGAATTTTGAAACGTTCCTTCATTGAAGGCGGAATGTTGGGGATGCTTACTTGGGGCCTGTGCACAGACAGTGTGCACCCCAGCCAAGAAAGTGTCAGTGTAGGTTTAGGGTTTAGGGTTCAGGGTTCAGGGTTCAGGGTTTAGGGTTCAGGGTTCAGGGTTCAGGGTTCAGGGTTCAGGGTTCAGGGTTCAGGGTTCAGGGTTCAGGGTTTAGGGTTTAGGGTTTAGGGTTTAGGGTTTAGGGTTTAGGGTTTAGGGTTTAGGGTTTAGGGTTTAGGGTTTAGGGTTTAGGGTTTAGGGTTTAGGGTTTAGGGTGGGGTGGGGGTGGCGGTGGCACCTCCATTGGTTGAGGAGGGTCCTCGCCCATTCTGGGCGTGAGAATACGGAGTATCTGGCTTTGCTCAGTAAGGGGTGTAAGGAAGGACCCCTAGAAGGGACCCTTCATCTTGTTCCCCGACATAACCCCCACGTATACCTTATAGAGTCCCTGTATACCTAAGCAGTCCCTAAGTAAGCCCCCTAAAGACCTTTAAGGTTCCTTATAAGGGTCCCTCCTTTCGTGGTTTAGTCCCTTGAGCTCATGACATAAGAGTAACCCTTAAAACCCAAAACCCTTGAGACCCGAAACCCCTACACCTCAACCACCCTAAGCCCTAAACCCTAAGCCCTAAACCCAAAACCCTAAGCCCTAAACCCTACACACTAAGGTCCCCCGCACTTTCCGCCATCTGCCCAGGGCTCAGAATGACCTGCGGGCGTGGGGAAAAAGGTGGAAGAGGCCGGAGGGTTTAGGGTTTAGGGTTTAGGGTTTAGGGTTCAGGGTTTAGGGTTTAGGGTTTAGGGTTTAGGGCTCCACCTTTGCTGTTCATGGGTTTTCGGGTTAGGGTTTTGGGATTTAGGGTTTAGGTTTTAGGGTTATGGTTTCGGGTTTAGGGTTTTAGGATTTTAAGGTTCATGGTTTAGGAATCAGAGGTTTTACGGTTTGGGGCTTGTGTTTTTGTTTTGGGTCAGGGCTTTAGGGTTTCGGGGTTGGGGATTGGAGGTTTCGGGGCTTGGAGGTTTGGAGTTTGGAGTTTGGAGTTGCTCGGGTTCAGGGTTGAGGGGTGGGGGATTCCAGAAACCATTGACATACATTGAGAATTGAGACTTAATCAGCCTAAGCCCTCAAGAACCCCTAACCTCTAAACCTTAAACCCTGATCCCGTAAAACTCAACCCCAAACCACAAACCTAAACTCTACGTAAACCCTAAGCGCCCATCCCGACACCCTGACCTCAACCCTGTTTTTACCTGACCCCAGAAGCCTAAACCCAGTCTCCCTCCCCCAGGGCTTAGGGTTTAGGGTTTGGGGTTCGGGCTGCTGGGAACAATAAGGATTTCGGACTGGGTTTAGGGGTTTAGGGGTTTAGGGGTTCGGGGCCTGGGGTTTGGGGTTTAAGGACTTTTTGCAGCTCAGCAGCGCGCCATCAAACCGATGGGGTCCAGGGGAAGGGGGAAGGGGTCCTACACGGCCGGATCACTTGGTGGCTGTGAGAGCAGTCGCGTAGAAGCGAGCGATGCAGTAGACACTGTCCATCCACCTCAAAATCTCCGCCGAGTTGTAAGGTTTGGGGCTTCGGGTTGTGGGCGCCCCAAGACCGAAAAGCCTTCAGATTGGGGACTTTACCGCTTGCACCCCGGTTGTGGCCGTTGGCACCTTACACACTACTTCTGGGTTCATGGGTCACATGATAAGTGGGGAGCAACCGCAAAAAAGGGAAGTAATCACCTTTCCTTAATTCAGTTTTTTTGGGCAACGGGCACCGCCCCTGTGTTGATGTGGTCAGGAAATCTGCTTCACTACTGCCCGGCTACCACCCATGACCCTTCAAAAACGTCGCATTACCCTAAACTTTGACTGAGGGTTGAGCTAAATCGCGGGCCCCTTTGGTTAAAGGAACTCAAAGGCCAAAGGCCTTGAGCATCCCAAAAGCAGGCGTGGACAAGATGGGCATGGAAGCTTGGCTAAGGTTTTGGGTTAAAGGTCTAGGGTTTAGGGTTTCAGGTCCTACGTCTCCCACGTTTGCCATGCAAAACCTGGGTCAGGGGGGGGGTTGGGGGGGGGGGAGGGGGGGGGGGGGTGGGGGGGGTTTGGGGGGGGGGGGGGGTTTGGGGGGGGGGTTTGGGGGGGGGGGGGGGTTGGAAGAATTGGGGAGGTGGGGGGGTTGGGGGGGGGGGGGGGGGGGGGGGGGGGCGGGTTTGGGTGGTTATGTTACTCCAATCATGCCCAAATGCAGCTTTTTGTTCATTTATACAACATGATGCAGAAGAATGTTTGACAGTTCGGGAACAAGACGCACTGTCACAAGCCTTTTGTGAACATGCCCACATTACTGGACTGTTTCGCATTTCTGCCGTTGATCAAGTATACTGCAGAAGATATTTGATGTTTCTGCAACCAGACGCACTGTCACAAGTGTTCATGCCGCTTGCGAACATGCCCAGAACACTGCTATATGCAGCGTTCTTGCCTCAACATAGATGGCCGCTGCCACAATTCATGTAGCCAAAAACCAAAACAAAAACACTACCGCCATTTAAAAACACAACTTTGCCCGCAGCTGCTGCGTGGGAAACTTTACATCTGTGTCTTGCAACTTGGTTCTGCAAGATGAAAAAAACACACGTGCAAATTAGTGCCAGTGTTGCCCGAAGTAATCATTTTGCCTACGCCAGCAAACCCTCTGCAATGTCATTGTGTACTGAATCTAATAGGTCGTGGTGCAATCTACAAACCTTCTGCAAGTTCAAGATTTGCTAGTCCAACCCAGATCTGAGCACTCGCATCGAAAATGCGCGGCAGACGTCGTGGACGCAGCCAGGGTTTAGGATACATTTGCGGGGTGGTGTCCTGTATTACTATATTAAGTTACCTGCCAACCACAAAGTTCTGTTTGTTCAGTCGCCAAGCTGCGCGAGGCTTCGGAGGACCGCTACGGCGTCGTTGACGCCTCCGACGTAGAAAGCCGTGTACCTTGGCTTGGGACAGTCATAAGGTTTATCTTAGGATAGTTGCATGATCCCTTAGCGTGGGCCCTTAAAAGGGGACCCCTTATATGCCCCTTATAATATACCCAAAACCCAAGAGCCCTTACTTCAGAACCTGAGAAGGAAGGTAAGGGACCCTCTTAAGGGACCATGTATCTGCCCTTGGAGTTAAGGGCCCTAGACCCCTAACCCCGATAAAGGTTCATGGGTACCTTTCGTGGGGTGTTTATTAAAAACCCGAAGCCCTAAACACTAAACCCTAAACCCTAAACCTACACCCTAAACTCTAAACCAAACATACCCCAACCTCAGGGTTGGTTCAGGGCTTAGCGCCTGTTCAGGGCTTAGGGGTATTTACGGTTTAGGGTTTAG
The DNA here is from genome assembly GCA_905221605.1 of Symbiodinium natans. Taxonomy (NCBI): domain Eukaryota; class Dinophyceae; order Suessiales; family Symbiodiniaceae; genus Symbiodinium; species Symbiodinium natans. The sequence goes on from CAJNDS010001846.1 coordinate 56,939, forward strand.
GCTAACCCTAAACCCTAGACCCTAGACCCTAAACCCTAAACCCTAAACCCCCGAAAGACCATTCCTTAACCGAATCCCGAAGCTAATCCCCAAGCTTTTAACCTAGAACCATCTTGGGATCCCTAAACCTTAAACCCTAAACCCCAAAATTTGGGAACAGGGGTTTTTGATCCATTTCCATGTGGCAGGGGGCATGTTTTCATAGAGCGGATGTCCACTCCCGGTCATCCTAGCTTCCCTGAATCCCACCTCGGCCTCAGCCCGAAGGGCTTAGGGTTTAGGGTTTAGGGAATAGGGTTTAGGGTTTAGGGTTTCGGGTTAGTCCAACACTCTAAACCCACAACCCCTGTGGGCCCAGTCCAGATACCCGATGTCCCCGAAGCCCTGGACTGCTGTTAGTAGGGACTAAGGGAAAGCGTTGTACCTTATAGCCCCCTATAAAAACCCTCTGTGAGATTCCATGCGGTACCTGATTTCCCTAAACCCTAAGCCCTAAACCCCAAACCCCAAACCCTAAATCCTGAACCCTAAGCAAGTCATTGAATGGCCGGCTGCAGAATGCGCATGACCAGGTACCGCATGCTCAGTCGTGCCGCCTGCAGCCACTGAAAGTGAGGTTTGGGGTTTAGGGTTTAGGGTTTAAGGTGTATTGACTAAATCCCACTAAAGCCTCAACCCTGAACTGGAAAAATGTTTGAACCCACAGCGCCAAACCTCAACCCTGATACCCCAAACCCTAAACCTGGAGATTTCGGAATCGCAAGGCTCTGACTTGTTTGGGTTTAGGGTCTTGGGTTTAGGATTTAGGGCTGCAGACTGTCCCCCTCCAGCCCTTGTGACCCTGTTAGGTAGCTGCACCTTCCACTTGGGATTTAGGGTTTAGGGAGGGGGTCAAGCCTCACAGCTTGGATCGATTTCAGTTTCAGGTTCCGGAGTTTTCTGGAGTCCGGCTTCATATGAGTTCCGTTTTAAAACCTCAGGAGAAAAAAAGCCTCCAAACATCTTTTAAGGCAGCATATAGTAGCCCGCGAGCTGCCCTCATCCGCTTTGGTATGTTGTTTCCGTTACCCGGATTAGTCACCCTAAACCCTAAACCCTAAACCCTGAACCCTGAACCCTGAACCCTAAACCCTAAACCCTTCTTTTGCCCGATTCCCCCCAACCCTCGCCCTCTAGCCACCCTGCCCCCAACCCGTTTAGGGTTTGGGGTTTAGGGTTTAGGGTTTCGGGTTTCGGGTTTAGGGTTAGGGTTTAGGGTTTAGGGTTTAGGGTTTAGGGTTTAGGGTTTAGGGTTTAGGGTTTAGGGTTTAGGGTGTACAGAAACCCCGAAATTGTTGGGGGAGGGGGGGCGGGCCTTGATACCAACGCGAGTGCAACATGAAGAGAGGGTTTAGGGTGTTGGGGTTTAGGGTTGAGGGTTAGTCTTAGGTACCCTCACGAAAAAAGCTCCCTAAGAGCTTTGCCCGGAGATGCAAAACCCGAGCAATGCTCGGTTGCTTTCCTCGAGGCCAACGCTCCTTCTAGTTTTGGATGCCCCAACAGGGCCCCTAAACCCTGAACGCTAAACCCTAAAGCCTAAAGCCTAAACCCTCAACCCCTAAACCCCTAAACCCTAGACCCTAAACCCCGCAACCCCCTTCAGAAGCTCATGGTACCAGCAAAGCGCCGGCCTCCAAAGGCTTCGCTTTCTGAAGCCTGACTTGCAGGTACTTGCAGTGTAGGGTTTCTGCCTTGGACCCTTAAGGTTGTACCCTTGGGTTTTGGGGTTCCTGTTTATGGATCCCTAAGGGAATATAAGGACCGTATTAGGAGTGTAGTCAGGGAACCTGTAGGGGTGCAACCTTAGTGGTCCGAGTCTGCATCCCTTGATACTTGCAGGTTCCGGGCAGTTTGCGACTGATTCTTCGGGTCAACGATTTAGGGTTTATAGGGCTTATGGGGTGTTTAGAACCTAAACCCTAAACCCTAAACCCTAAACCCTAAACCCTAAACCCTAAGCCCTAAGCCCTAAGCCCTAAGCCCTAAGCCCTAAGCCCGAAGCCCGAAGCCCTAAACCCTAAACCCTAAACCCTAAACCCTAAACCCCTAAACCCCTAAACCCCTAAACCCTAAACCCTAAACCCTAAACCCTAAACCCTAAACCCTAAACCCTAAACCCTAAACCCTAAACCCTAAACCCTTACAGGCTTTTACCGTCTAGGAGTCTAGGGTCCTGGGCAGGTTCTAAGGCTATTCGAGGCGCTTGCAAAGGATCACGGCCGCGGCGAAGGCCGGAAAGCTCTCCAAGGCATTCCTTAAGGGCTTTCGGGGCTTTTGAGGGTTTAGGGTTTAAGGTTTAGGGTTTAGGGTTTAGGGTTCAGGGCTTAGGGGTTTGGGTTATTGGGGGCTTTAGGGCTTCAGGGCTTTAGGGTTTTTAGGGATTTGGAGTTCTTTAGGGCTTTCGTGTGTTTTAGGGTGTGGATGGAGCTCAGGGTTTAGGGGGCTTGGGCTTCGGTTCTCTATGTGAGACCCCCAACCCTAAACCCCAAACCCTAAAGCCTAAACCCCAAACCGTAAACCCTAGGCCCCAAACCCTAAACCCTAAACTCTAAACCCTAAACCCTAAACTCTAAACCCTAAACCAACCCTAAACCCTAACCCCTAAACCCTAAACCCTAAACCCCAAACCCTAATAGCCTAAACCCTAACCCCTAAACCCAAAGCCCTAAACCCTGAACCCGACTGCCAGGGTGCAGATGGCAAGCGAGGCACCTCTGCATGAGCTTCCTGCAAGGTACGGTTCAATCGGGTCCTTAAGGGAGGGTTTAGGGTTTAGGGTTTAGGGTTTAGGGTTTAGGGTTTAGGGTTTAGGGTTTAGGGTTTAGGGTTTAGGGCTTAGGGCTTAGGGCTTAGGGTTTAGGGTTTAGGGTTTAGGGTTTAGTGTTTAGGGTTTAGCTAACGGGTTCACTTGCAGGGACTCTTTTTCGGGTTTTAGCGCAGCTGAGGTGCAGACACTGTTTAGTTGCTCAGGGCTTAGGGCTGGTGAATAGTGTGGCCTGCATGCTATTTCCCTATGACGCTACTGATCCCTGGCCTGGTGTGTAGGTGGATGCCACTTATCTCAAAAATCCTGCTTGATCACATAGTGCTTGGAAACATAAGGATCCACGATCAGGCAAGATACTGAGCCTCTGTACCAACTGCAGCACTTCGTCTACACCACTGAACATGGACCACAAAGTGGAATGACTCCAGCTCGTACAGCGGAACTTGCTGCATTACCATTGCAGCCAGCCAGTCGCAGAAGCACGACGTGTGTCAAGCTGTGCAAAATGCACAGGAGAAAATCCAGGTCAACCAGAGTCATGACTACAAGTCCTTTACATAAAGGCACTGGACTTCAGTATTGAAAGGGTGTTACAAAGCTTTCGAGAGTTCTTTTGGCTTTAGGCTTCAGGGTTCAGGGTTTACCGGGTTTAGGGTCTGGGATACAGCATGAAGGCTCAAGACGGGTTTAGGGAACCTTATGGAAGCTTTAGGGAGTAGGTGGGGAGTACTGGGGGGACCTTGGGTTACTTAAGAACCCTATAAGCAAGGGAAGCTTTAAAGGCGGGGTTTGGGGTTTAGGGGTTTGAGTCGACTAGGGGTCAGGGTTTGAATAGGGCTTTAAACCCTAAACTTTAGGTTTTTGAGGCTTTGATTTGGGGGTTAAGGTTTGAATGGGGTTCAGAGGTTTGAGGTAAACTAGGGTTTCAATAACCCTACGCTTTAGGGTTTGAGGGTGTAATGTGGGGTTTAGGGTTTAAACTGGATTAGGGTCAAGGGTTTGAATAGGGTTCAGGATTTGGGGATGCAATAGGGTTCTAATTCCTACCAAAAATCTAACAACACTACTGTAGGCAATTACAACTGTACGTATAACTGTACTTATAACCATATTAGAGCACTGAAGGGCCTTATAAGTACAGACATCAGTACAGCTATAATTGGTTAATAAGTACCATGAAACTCCAAGCAGGGCGCACAGAACCCTTCTCCACGAGCCCAATGCCCTAAATGATATTTTTGGTTTCGGGCTTAGGGTTTAAGCTTCTGTCATGAAGCGGTTTAGGGCCTTGGATAGACCTTATACCATTCATAAGGGCTTGGCAACCCTAAATCCTAAACCCTAAAACCTAAACCCTAAACCCTAAACCGAACTTGGGGTTTTGGATGTGCTTCAAAACATTCAGTGCTTTGGGTCAGGATGCACCTTTTAAACCATTAAGGGTCAAGGTTCAGGAGGGAGGACATACGTTACATGAAACGAGGATCAAAATAGAATTTTCGTTGTAGGAATATACCGTAACCCAAAACGTACGTAGAAGCCTGAACCCATAACCCTAAACCCTAAACCCCATACGTAGGACGTAGGAGCATTGGGCTTTCTGGCGTATAACATTCAAGGGAAGGAGTGCCACCAACGATCTGCCCAGCTTCTATAAACCCTAAACCCTAAACCCTAAACCCCAAACCCTAATCCCCAAACCCCAAACCCCAAACCCCAAACCCCAAACCCCAAACCCTAAACCCGAAACCCTAAACCCTAAACCCCTCCCTTAAGAACCCCCCCATACTTCCTGCGTGGGCCGAACTGCTCCAGATCCGTGGTGCGCGGCTCCCGGTTGTTGTAGTCAGAAATCCTCCGTGGACTCCAGAGGTTTAGGGTTTAGGGTTTAGGGTTTAGGGTTTAGGGTTTAGGGTCAGAAATCCTCCATGGCTGCGTGCTTTGGGATGCACACGTGCCAGGGGCTCCTTGCGCGAAAGCCTAAACGCCACCATGCCTCTAATTGAGGAGTTCTACAAACAGCAGAAAAGACCTTATTTATCACGGTTCGCAGAATCGACTCTACGAGAGCAGTTGTAAAACAAGAACAAAAACCCACATCTCCCAATTCCTATGTTGCAGGAGTGTAAGAGAACCCTAAACCCTAAACCATTCCATTCGGGCCTAGGGTTCAAGGTTCAGAACTCAAGGAAATCACACCCTAGGTTCCCCAGTAGCCAAGGACCTAGGAAAGGAGGAAGGTATCTTGGGGAAAATGTAGCAAGAGCCTCGCCGACTCAGCTGCCAAAAAAAAAAGGTGGATGCACTACACAGAAGATGCCACGGGAGGCCCTAGACTTTGGACGCTAAGCCGGGATGCCCACGAAGCTCCTGAAACGCTGGAACCCCAAAACTTACGTAGCAACTCCTGCGCCCCAAAATATGCCCCAAATGAGGCCCCTTAAAGCCCTAAACACAAAACCTGACACCCTAAACCCCCAAAATGCCCTAAAACCCTCCAGAATCAAAGGCGGTCCCCGTCTTGGAGAGGATGAGCCCCCCTTTGATGAAGTGTGGCACCTCAGCTTCATCATGCCGTGCCATGATGAAGGATTAGGGTTTAGGGTTTAGGGTTTGGGGTTTAGGGTTTAGGGTTTAGGGTGTAGGGTTGAGGATTGACGCTTGGGTTGCAACAGAGCGTTCATGGGCAGTGGTTCTGAGCAGGGATTTTAGTCCACATGGCTACAGTTTTCCGACTCACTTCCCATGAGCCTCCAAGTAACCCTGAGCCCTAAACCCGAAACCCTAAACCCCAAACCCTAGACCCTAAACCCTGCGCCCTCCATCCTAAACCCTAAACCCTAAACCCTAAATCCTAAAGCCTAATCCCTAAACCTAAACCCTAAACCTAAACCCTAAACCCTAAACCCTAAACCCAAAACCCAAAACCCTAAACCCTAACCCTAAACCTAAACCCCAAACCCTGCACCCTGGACCCGTTTTGGAAGGCTTGGAGACCAATGTTAGGGGGCCATTTACATGGAACGGGTATTCAGCGTAGCTTACTGATAATAGCAGAATAATAACTACAACAGCAGAATAGTAATAATAATAATAATAAAAATAATATTAGTAATAATAATAATAGTAATAATAATAATACTAACAGTAGAATAATATCAAGAACAGCCATGGTTTGGGGCTTAGGTGTTTAGCGCTTAGGGCTTGGGTCTTAAGGCTTAGGGTTTTTAGGGTTTAGGGTTTGGGGTTTGGGGTTTAGGGTTTAGGGTTTAGGGTTAGGTTTTAGGGTTTAGGGTTTAGGGTTTAGGGTTTAGGGTTTAGGGTTAAATCCCTGTGGCCCTCCTCTCTGCCGCGCCGCGTAGGCCACGACCCACACGGCGGGGATGGTCACCAAGGCCGGCAGGAACATATCCTTCACACGCCCGCACCACAAACCCGAAACCTAAACACCAGATATCTAAACAGTACTCAACCCTGACTCAACCCTAAACCCGACATACAGCCCTAAAGTCTACACCCTGTAGAGGCCCCCGGAGCCCTAAACCCCAGGAACTGGTCCTTCATGACTCGCATGAGGGCCTCCTGGGCGGTGTGGATGCAGCACGCCAACCGGAGCCGGGCTTTTGCTGAGCCTAGTATAGGGTCCTTGAGGGAGGCGGGTTCACGAGGTTACGTACCCCCCCTGAAAACCCCCCTCCCTTAAGGAGCTCTTGTAAGGTTTGCGGGTCCGGGCTTACTCTGAGGGTTCGGATACTGAGCCCCAAAACCCTACAGACCCTTAAGACCCTTAAACCTTAAACCCTAAACTCTAAAGCCACTGGCAGCTCCACCGACTTCGACTGCTGGGAATTGGGCTTGAGGCTTTGGCTGAAAAGCAGGTCAGCAGCCCTTAACCCTAAACTCCCAACACTCAGTGACGTCTATACTATACAGTTTAGGGTTCAGGGCTTAGGGTAACTGTTATGAACGTTTGGGGCTTATCTACTAATTGCTTAAGAACATCCCAAAATTAACAAATATTCTTCCTTATAAGTATCTTGGGATTATTGTTTCTACTTGTTTTTTTTTTTTTTTTGGGGGGGGGGGGAGGGGCGGTCGTAAGCAACCAGTAGTTTAGGGTTTAGGGTTTAGGGTTTAGGGTTTAGGGTTTAGGGTTAGTTATAGGGGGTTTGCGGTGGTCCTGCACCCGCTGCTGCATCGATGGCGGCAGCCTCGCCATCGTCTGCATCAGCCAGGCGGGGGGAGCCTGCCGACATTCGAAGGGTAGTTATGTAGGGGGTTTAGGGTTTAGGGTTTAGGGTTTAGGGTTTAGGGTTTAGGGTTTAGGGTTGAGGGTTTAGGGATATTGGGGTAGTTGCATCGTCCCTTAGTATGGGCCCTGGAAGGGGACTCCTTACGTACCCCTTCTATACCCGAGGGCCCAGACTTCAGAACCCTTTTAGAGGTTTAGGGTTTAGGGTTTAGGGTTTAGGGTTTAGGGTTTAGGGTTTAGGGTTTAGGGTTTAGGGTTTAAGGTCCCGTGAAACTACCCTTAGAGAAATGCTAGCCTTTGGGTCCTAGAAACCCTAAACTAGGCGGAGGGTTCAGGACTCTAGTGTTGAGGGTTTTTATGGTTCAGGGTTTTAGGGTTTAGGGTTTTTGGCTTTAGGCTCAGGGTTTTGAGGTTTGGATCCACGGCTTTAGGGGTCTAGGGCTTCAGGGTCTATCCTATTAGGCCTTCGGCCACAATACCGGTGAGGCTTTGGCCTCACCTCCCTGAACCCTAAGCCCCATGGCCCTTGAAAGCCCTTAAGCCCTCAACCCTCAACCCTACACCCTAGCTCAGGCCGTCACGCCTCTGGCCAAGCGTTCAGGGCCTATCGCTGGACGGAAGCGGCCTCTAAACCACAAACCCTAAACTTAGACCACAAACCCTCATAAGCCCCGCTTAAGGGCTTTTAGGGGTTTTGGGGGCGTCAGGGTTTTTAGGGGTTTTAGGGGCTTTGGGGGCTTTAGGGGTTTTAGGGTAGGGGTTTAGGGTTTCAGGGTTTCAGGGAACCTCAGGGCGCAGGGTGTTACAAGGTCTTTCGGTCATAGGGTTTGGGGGCTCAGGGTTGGGGTTTTGGGGGGTTCACGGAGCTGTTGGAGATTCATCCCTAGTGCAAATACTGCAAAACCTGAACCTACAACCCTAAACCCCACCCAAGCCCACGCACGCCTGCATGGTTCCAGGCGGTCAGGGGGCAGCGGCGTGGAAGCGTGGGATGCAAATGCCTCCCTTGCCGGTTTAGGGTTCAGGGTTTAGGGTTAGGGAGAAGCTTGCGAAACTCAAAGTTGGCTCCTTAAAACCTACGAAAAACCTCACTAAACCTGCTGCTCTTAAATCCACTAGAGTCACTAGAGTAGGACAGGTTGCTTTGTTCTACTTCGGGGTCATTCAGGGCGACTTCCGAAAGCCCCGCATGAAACCCCAAGGACCTGCTGGGAAAGGATCCGAGGGATGAGCCGTGTCGGAAGTGCATGGGATGAGCCAAAAAAGGCCTGCAAGCAGCAGAGCTGACACTAGACAGAGCTATACTCCCCTTCGAACCTTAATAAAAATAGTAAGTTTTTTTTGTTTTTTACTCTTGGTTTTTATGTAAACAGCAAAAAATTCCCAAGGGGGGTGTAGGGAGCATGAGAAGGCACTGCTGCGAACTAAGAGGCATCATGAAGCGTGCTGTGATCTATCATGCGACGACATGGGAATGCGTGTATGTCCTACAATTAGGGGTATCCCTCATGTACCCAACAATCCAAGTTTGCAACGTACCGGCTATTCACAGTCTTTTGGCTCCTATAAAAAGGCGAACTTTAGCGGCCGTCTACACTCCATATTGCACATGCAAGGGGGCTCCTAACCTAAACCCTACAGCCCAAACGCTAAAACCCTTGATTCAAGTCCTGTTCCCCCCTGAACCGTACTTGGGACCCCAGACGCAAAGCACTGAAACCTGGTACCAAAAGCCCACAAAGCGCGAACCCACCGTAAACCCTAAACCCCAAACCCCAAGTCCCAAACCCTAAACTCTAACCCCAAAACCCTAGACCATCTTTGGGCTTCCCAAAACCTTCCTAGGGTTTAGGGATGGGGGTTATTCAAAACCATGGCCCTTCTGTTTCCTACGAACATGTTTTGTCAGAGTACCCAAAAGGGCAACCCTATACTGCAAACCCTCAACCCTGGACCAGCTTAATCCTAAGCCCCACACCCGAAACCCTCAGAATCTAGAACAACCCTAAACCCTGAATCCTAAATCCTAAACACGACACCCTCAATCCCAAACCCTAAACCCTAAAACCCTAAACCCTAAACCCTAAACCCTAAACCCTAAACCCTAAACCCTAAACCCTAAACCCTAAACCCTAAACCCTAAACCCTAAACCCTAAACCCTAAATCCCTGTTTCTGGCCTCTGAAACCTGGATCTGCCGGGATAGGGCGAAGTTGAAGTTAAGTCCTTGCCCAAGGCGGGGTTTAGAGATTCAGGGTTGGGGTTTAGGGTTTAGGGTTTAGGGTTTAGGGTTTAGGGTTTAGGGTTCAGGGTTCAGGGTTCAGGGTTCAGGGTTCAGGGTTCAGGGTTCAGGGTTCAGGGACTCAGGGTTCAGGGTTTGGGGTTTAGGGATTGAGGGTTTCGGGCTTAGGGTTAGGGGCTTTGGAATGGTCTGACCCCCCATTTTTTGCCTCTCTTGAGAGGCGGGTGGGGGGGTTTGGGGGCTAAGTTCCTCATTTGTGAATCACAGCGGATGCGCAAAGCTCAACTATGAGGTTTCGTTCTTGGTGATTAAAACCTAAACCGCTAAAGCCCAGCTCGGTGCCAATTTGTGCTGCCTTATAAGTTCCACGGGCTTGTTTTGGGGGGAAAGCCCCTGAACCCTAAACCCTAACCACGAAACCAGAGAATCCTAAACCGCATTGTCTTCCTGGGGCTCTTTAAGTTTGGAGCTTGAGCATTAAAGTCCACTATGAGCCAGGAGCTTGAGTCAATGATTACGATTTGGGGTTTGGAGTTTAGGGTCAGGGTTCAGGGTTTAGGGATTTAGGGCAGTGCTTACGGCTTACAGGGTTTAAGGTTTGGGACCCTGAACGCTAAACCCTAAACCCTAAACCCTAAACCCTAAACCCCAAACCCCAAACCCCAAACCCTAAACCCTAAACCGGGTTGGTTTGGGGAGCGAGCGCGCGCGAGCGAGCGAGAGAGAGAGGGAGAGAGAGCAAGATGGTGATGGCGCTTGCAAGCCTCCATCTTGGCCGACTCCCGCAGTTGCCTGCCGGGCTTAAACTACTATATGCTTAAGAACCCCCCCTCCCCTCCCCGCAAAAAAGGGGGTTTAGGGTTTAGGGTTTAGGGTTTAGGGTTTAGGGTTCAGGGTTCAGGGTCTAGGGTTTAGGGTTTAGGGTTTAGGGTTAGGGTTGGTTTAGGGTTGCTGAAGAACCCCGCCACAAAAATAAAGAACAAATATGATTCCTTCTAAGGGCAATATAGGGATAATGATTTCTATTTCTCGGGGGGTTCTTAAGCAAATAGTGGAACATAGGGCTCTGAGCAAGCCTTTCTGTGTATCCTACGGCCACAAACGAGGGCTTGCTGAGTCCCGGGTCCTCGAAAACCTTACATCACAAGAGCCCGACGACGCTAAAACCCGAACTTCAGTGCCTAAACCCTAACCCCCTGAACCCCAACAGCCCTAAACCCTAAACTCCAATAGCCCTAAACTCAAAACCCCCAATAAACCCTAGACACCAACCAGCAGCGGTTCACTTGGGGGCTTCCGCAAATAGGGGTGCCCTTCCTGGGGGTTTCTGTAATAAGGATTACAGTACTTGGGGGTATAAACCCTAAACCCTAAACCCTAAACCCTAAACCCTAAACCCTAAACCCTAAACCCTAAACCCTAAACCCTATTTGGGAAACCCCCCACTGGCGCCTGCGGTCGGATGCGGCACATGTTGTTCACTTCGGGGAGCCACCAGAGGGAGAACTTTGCCTGCTCGAGGGTTTGGGGTTTAGGGTTTAGGGTTTAGGGTTTAGGGTTTAGGGTTTAGGGTTTAGGGTTTAGGGTTTAGGGTTTAGGGTTTAGGGTGAGTAGGCTTTAGGGTTTAGGGTTTGGGGTTTAGGGTTTAGGGTTTAGGGTGAGTAGGCTTTAGGGTTTAGGGTTTGGGGTTTAGGGGCTTTCGGGGCTTCAGAAACTTAAGCCCTAAACCCTAAACCCTACACCCAAAACTTAGGCTTTTTAGGGGGCCCCATAGTGTTCAGAGTTCGGGGCTTCGGGCTGTAGGGGGTTCGGGTTTCGAGTTTCGGGCTTAAGGACCTATATAGAGTTCGTGTGGGTCAGTAGGCTAAGGGTTTAGGGCTTAGGGCTTGGTAGGCTCTTTTCTGAACATATAGGGACTACAAGGAGTTATACTGGCTCCTGTCTTAACAGTTGTGAAGGGGTATAAGGAGGGACCCCTAGAAGGGAGCCTTAATCTTGTTCCCTTGTATACCCCAAAACATATCTGAAAATGGTCCCTATACACCTTGTCTAAATAACCCCCAAAGAACCCCGAAGGTCCCTTGTCAGGGTCCCTCCTTTAGTCCCTTGGGACCCCTTGAATACCCCTTATATACAACCCAAGGGCCCATACTTCACAACCCTTTTAAAGAGGGTAAGGAACCATGCCCAGGGACCGCAGATACCTCATAACGGTCCCTCCTTTAGCCCCTTGAAGTTGAGAACTTCGCAGAGTTCAAGGTTCGCCAGCCATGAGCTGGATACTGGAGTTCTAAAGGTAGGACTGACAGGGATTAGGGTTTAGGGTTTACGGTTCAGGGCCTAGGGTTTAGGGCCTTAGGGTTCAGGTTCAGGGTTTAGGGGCGGTGTCTCTTCGAACAAGAGCTAGATGCAAGGGTCTTAAGGTCTAGATCAGTCTCACTGTGCTGGTAGCAAGGGACTAAAGGAGGGACCCTTATGAGGGACCTCAGGGGGTTTTTTAGGAGGTATATAAGGATTAGAAAAGGTACATACAGGGGTACATAGGGGTGAAATAGAGGAATAAGATGAGCGGTCCCTTCTAGGGGTCCCTCGTCATACCCCTTTGCAACTGGCGAGCCGTGGGTTCTTAGTGGCTTGGAAACAGAGGTTGGGTCTCAAGGGCATGGAGATCCCTGTGTCATGAGTCCTTTTTACTTCTTGACACGGCTTTTCCAGGATGATACTGTTATTAGGCTGGGTTTAAGAGAAGCTTCCCTACTTCTGAGTGCGGCGCGAAACCATACTACAAATAAGAGTGTGCAAGGAAGGATGGGTTTCTGAACCCTAAACTTCCTAATCTCCCTAAACTCCCGAAAGCCCTGAAGTCCTAAACTCTCCCCAAACGCTGAACTTCCTGAGCCCTAAACCCTAAACCCTAAACCCTAAACCCTAAACCCTAAACCCTGAACCCTAAACCCTAAACCCTAAACCCTAAACCCTAAACCCTAAACTTCCTGAGCCCGGCAGCCTCCTTGAAGAAGTCGTAGAACTCCGCTTTAGCATCAGCTCTTCCCTGCCTCAGAGGGCTTCAGGGGTTTAGGGTTTAGGGTTTAGGGTTTGGGGTTTAGGGTAAGTGAAGCTTTAGCATTCCTACTAAATAAGGAAACCCAACAAGGTTTAAAGTTCAGCTGTTGGCTAAGTACGAACCCTAAACCCTAAACCCTAAACCCCAAACCCTAAACCCTAAACCCCAAACCCCAAACCCTAAACCCTAAACCCAAAGGAGCTTCACGCCAGATCTGGGGCCCCCGGCACGAAGAGGGACAAGCCCACCACCCGGACAAACCTGCTGGCTTAGGGCTTAGGGCTTAGGGCTTAGGGCTTAGGGCTTAGGGCTTAGGGCTTAGGGCTTAGGGCTTAGGGCTTAGGGCTTAGGGCTTAGGGCTTAGGGCTTAGGGCTTGGGGTTTAGGGCTTAGGGTTTCGGATTTAGGGCTTAGGGCTTGGGGTTTAGGGCTTAGGGTTTCGGATTTAGGGTTTAGGGCTTCGGGCTGAGGGTGTAGGGTTTAGGTATGCACCGTGCAGATCTTGTGTTGGGCTGGGTTTGGGGGGTGATGAGTGATCTCATGATCTCAGCACGAAAAAGGTGTTTGCCATGAGGACCCTTTGAGGGTGTGTGGGGGGGGGGGGGGCAGCGGTACGGGACTGTAATATAGGGGTCGGAATAATTGCTAACGGTCTTCCCTTCTGGTTCCTTGATAACACAGACTATAGCGACCCCAAAAACCTTAGTCTAATTTTTTAGGCGCCTATAGTATCCTACTCTAGTGGGCTCCTGGTAGGGTCTTCCTTGTAGGAACCACACAGGACGCCTAGGCGAAACACTCATTTCGAAGCAACGCTGCGGAAACGAAAAATTGAAACAGGTTAATGGAAGCTTAGTTGCTGAGTTCATAAGACCCCGAAAGTGTACACTTTCAGTTCTATAGGGGATTCTAGTATCCCAAACTGTAAAGAGTGCTCATTCAGCTACTAAGTCCTGCGTGCATGCTCTGGCGGGTCGATGCGTAGTAGCACGAACGCAACCTCTGCTGGGCGGACGCGCTGGTAGTACGAACAGTCGCCCAGGCGAAAGTCTTATTTTCGAGCAAGATGTTTCTATACTGGACTTGGAACCCTAGCAACAAAATAACAATTTTTGCTGGTTCTTAGGAATTGAAGTACCCAAAAAATTAAAACTATTTTCAAATATCCCTAAGTAAACCAGTTTTAAACATGCTGAAAAACTCTTGTATGGTGGCTAGGTCGCTGGCTCATACATGTCGTCAGCGTTGAGGCTCTTAGGACTCTTAGGGTTTGGGCCTCGGGGGATGCATCGGCTGTCCTTTTGGGGGGGTTTCCGATTAAATAGGGTACCCCGTTTACACCCCGAATAGAGTAGAATCCTTTTTGAGGGACCCCTTTCAAAGGGTACCCCGATTTTTTGGGAACCACCCATTTTTTGACTTCCAGCAAAAAGCTCTTTCCTTGCTCTGGGCTTGACCAGGCTGAACCTGGCCAAGGGTGGAGATACGCAAGCTAGACCCAAGAGTAACCTAGGCAAAAAGTAAGGGTGCCCTTTGTGGTTGATAAGGAGCAGGCCTACTCTGGGTCCTAGCAAGCTTCAGGCAAAGACCAAGAATGTACAAAATCTGGGATGCTTGTGCCTCCCCAGGTCACAACAGAGCCATCAGCCAGAATGGCTGCAAAAGCGAAATCACATGCTTGGATCCCCTGTACGCCCTTCAACTGATGTTGCACAGCACTGCTGTCGCCACCACACTGACCACGGCCCCAGGTCACAACAGAGCCATCAGCCAGAATGGCAGCAAAAGCGTTTTGAGTTGCTTGGATCTGCTGCACGTCCCTGAGCTGACCTTGCACGGCACTGCTGTCGCCGCCATTGTCAGCATTGCCCCAGGTTACCACAGACCCATCGCTCAGAATGGCAGCAAAAGCGCTGCCAGACGCTTGGATGTTCTGCACGTCCGTCATCCCATCTTGTATGTCGACCTTTCTGCCAAGCCGACCAGAAACAGAACCCCAGGTCACAACCGACCCATCGCGCAGAATGGCAGCAAAAGCAAATACAGATGCTTGGATCAGCTGCACATCCTTCAGCTTACCTTGCACAGCGCTACTGTCACCACCATACCTAGCATTGCCCCAGGTCACAACAGACCCAGTGCCCAGAACGGCAGCAAAAGCATCGCCGGATGCTTGGATCTTCTGCACACCTTTCAGCCGATCTTGCACAGCACTGCTGTCGCCACCACTCTGCCCACGGCCCCAGGTCACGACAGAGCCATCAGCCAGAATGGCAGCAAATGCCCTCCTGGTCGCTTGGATCTGCCTCACGTCCTGCAGCTGACCTTGCACGGCGCTGCTGTCGCCACCCTCCTCAGCAACGCCCCAGCTCACAACAGACCCATCGCTCAGAATGGCAGCAAAAGCTGGGTCGGTAGCTCGGATCTGCTGCACATCTCTCAGCTGCTGTTGAACCGCACTGCTGTCGCCACCATACGCAGCATCGCCCCAGGTCACAACAGAGCCATCAGCCAGAATGGCAGCAAAAGCATTTTGAGTTGCCTGGATCTGCTGCACGTCCCTGAGCTGACCTTGCACGGCACTGCTGTCGCCACCACCTTCTCCATGGCCCCAGCTCACAACAGACCTAGGATGGCCTTTAAAACCCTCGGAAAAATATTCCTAAACATGACCCTCTTAAACTCAAAAAGGGAAAATATAAAATATTCCAAGGGCCTACCTAGAGACCCATTCGCGAGAATGGCAGCAAAGGCCATGCCGGTAGCTTGGATCTGTTTCACTTCCTGCAGTCGACCTTGAACAGCACTGCTGTCGCCACCAAAAGGAGCACTGCCCTTGCTCGCAGCAGACTCATCGCCCAGAATGGCCGCAAAAGCGGTTTTGCTGCCGCAAACCTGAACGCTGCGCAGCTGCAAGGTCAGTACATCGCCACTTTGCAGCCCAGACTCCTCAAGCGTGGCTGCTCCCCGCAATACCTGTACAGAACTTGGAACACTGGCAAAAATCAAAACTGTTGCTGTTTCTTAGGAATTGAAGCACCCAAAAACTCAAAATTATTCCCCCAGAATCCCTAAGTTTCAGGTTTAGGGCTTCGGGTTTTTTCTAGGCTGCCCAGTAGTCTTGGGGGAAACTATTCCCAAGTATCCCTAAGCTACGCCTTTGGCGGAGTGCCGGAGTCTGCCTCGGCCAACTGCCAGAGCCTCCTGCGCTCTGCTCTTTAGACCTTGGCTGACTTCTGAACCCCTCCTAAAAAGTTTAGGGTTTAGGGTTTAGGGTTTAGGGTCTAGGGTCTAGGGTTTAGGGTTGGGTTTAACTTTTGGCTCCGTATTGTAGTTTCTACAAAAACCCAAAAGATTAAAATCCTAAGAGCCAACCAGAAGAAAGCCAAGAGACTGTCAACGGCCTCACCCGGGCCGGCTTCCAGTGAAACGGTCCTGCCAGAGAGCAGGCTCACCTCAATCAGGAATGACATGCTGCTGCCTCAGGCCTCCTAGCCACTGCTTCGCAGAGGAAAGGGGGAAAACTTAAACGTTCAAATGCTGTGGTGGACGAGTCTCCAACCGCACAGGCACATGGCATAACTAATCCTTGCGAGCCCCGGAGTTTATACGCTCACTACTGTTCTGACGATTGGGGTGTAGGCTTTGAGGGCAATATGGCAAGGACTCCGGGCGACCTGTCCATTTATCCACCTAAGGGCATCTCAACATGCTGAGACCTTCCGCGATAAAGAGTACCCTCATGTACCCACAACACAGGGATGAAGGTTGAGGGTGCCGAGTTCGGAGCCTCTGCTGTCTGCATCCTCCCAGAAATCGAAATCAAAATAATCCTGCATCCTGATTGAAGGCTCACAAGTTGCATGATGAGCATCCTAGAAATGCCAAACCCTAAGAAGCGCCAAGCCCTAAGCCCTAAATCTAAACTGAAGCCCGAAGTATAACCATGGACCAGCAAGTAGATGCCACCTGCAACCCCCAAACCCGACAATGGCCTCGCGCTTAAATGGTCGAAATCTCGGGGGGCCCAAACCTTCACACTACAGTACTATGTGCTTAAGAACCCCTGCCCCCCCCCCCCCCCCCCCCCCCCCCCCCCCGAAGAAAAAAACAACTTCTTCCTTCTAAGAGCAAGATAGGGATTATTATCTTTCTTTGGGGGGTGGGCGTTCTGAAGCAAATAGTAGTACAGCAAATGCCCCGACTAGCCCCACGTGGTGCCCCGGCAACCATCTTCTAATAAGGATCCCTTTTTGGGGTCGGTTGGCTCCAAGGGAACCTTGCAAAAACAACAGGTAAAAGGGTATCACTGGGCTACCACCAAAGCACCCTAGAGAACTCCAAACCCTAAACCCTAAACCTTTAAGCCTTTAAGCCCTACATATTAGTGTCCGAACCCTAAGCCTAAACCCTAAACCCTAAACTTTCAACCCATACGCCCTACATAAAACGCGGGGTCCAACACCTGGGGCCGTGGCTTGTCTGGGTAGCCAAGAGGGGACAGCATGAACTCCTTGGGGATGGACCTGAGCGTGGTTTTTGGGGCTTCGAAGAACCCGAAGCCCTAAACCTTAAACCCCAAACTCTAAACCCTAAACCCTGAACCCTGCACCCTCTCCAGCTCACAGGGCATATAGGGCATGTAGGGCTTGTGAAGACCTGTTCTTCATATTTGATCCACTCATTGCTTAAGAACCCCCCCCTCCCCCAAAAAAAAAGAAATAATACTCTTCCTTATAAAGGGAATATAGGTACTATCATTTTGTGTTCTTTTGGGCTTCTTAAGCAAATAGTAGTTCTAGGGCTTGCAAAGGCTTGTGGGGCTTGATGAGGTGTAACCGCCGCTCGGGCCCATAAGGCCCTACACAAGGCTTCAGGGTGTAGGGTTTTGGGGGGTTAGAGGGCTTAGAGGGCTTTAAAGGGTTCATAGGGTTCATAGGGTTCATAGGGCTTATAGGGTTTATAGGGTTTATAGGGTTTATAGGGTTTATAGGGTGTGTAGAGTTTGAAGGGTTTCTGGGCTTACGGGCTTATGGGGCCTTTGGCGCTTTTAGGCTTAGGGCTTACAGGGCTTTGGGGGTATCAGGGTAGTCAGATCAGTCAGATTCAGAAGTAGCGTTCTGAGCAACTGCTCGAAAGAGCTCATAAGAGTTTGCAGCTATTAGGCGATCCAAAACAACCCATAAGCCTCCAAGTAGCCTCTCAACCCTAAACCCTATCAACCTGAACCTGAAGCCAAAGTAGGACAGTTGGGTCGCTGCATGATGGGGTAGAGGGTGATCACCCTAAACCCTAAACCCTAAACCCTAAACCCCAAACCCCAAACCCCAAACCCCAAACCCTAAACCCTAAACCCCCTGCGAACCCCGCATTCGAGGCTTGATCATCGTGGTGTCAAGGCGAAAGCCTTTGGCCTGCGACACAAAGGGTGCCCTTCTGGGATTAGGGTTTTAAGGTTTAGGGGTTTAGGGGTTTAGGGGTTTAGGGGTTTAGGGGTTTAGGGGTTTAGGGGTTTAGGGCTTAGGGTTTAGGGTTGAGGGTTTAGGGGTTAGGGTATAGCACGGCGCGGTTTGGGTTTTTGGGGTGGGTTTCGGGCTTCCAGCGTCAGGGCAGTTGAAGATGCAGTGTTCAGGGATTGAAAGGGTTTAGGGTTTAGTGCTGGGGCTTCAAGGTACGAATTTATGGGGTCCCAGAGCACGTGACGCCTAACTACAAGGTTTTGGGTATCTAGCCTTAGAGCTTTAGGCTTTGTAGCCCTAAAACGCCCCAAAACCCTGAACCCTAAACACTGAACCCTAAACCCTGAACCCGAAACCCCAAACCCTGCCTGATTCCCATATGTACGCGGGCTTGAACCGGGGTTTGGGGGCCGCGGACAGGGCTGAACCCCTGGACAAATACCCAGACTCCCGGAAAAAGAAAAAAATCATCCCTGAACCCAAAGAGGGCTTTGGGTGAACATCAGTTTAGGGTTTGGGTTTAGGGTTCAGCATCTCAAGTCCAAGCATTCACTAGTCAAGCAGCTTGTCAAGCGTTGGAAAAAAACCCACCCACCCAAGAAACCCATAACATTGAGAAAATACAAAGTTCACTCAATACATTCCCAGTAGTTAGTTTTTAACGGACCCAAAACCCGAAATCTAATTTAAGGCCCACAATAGGCCCTTTATGCTCTTAGGGCCCTAAACCCTACGGTTTAGAAGCCCCTATCGGTGAAGGCTCGGTTTTGGTCAAAAATCCAGAAAACGAGAGGCCACCCAGAACCGTCGATTTCAGTACTAAAAAATCGCATTTTTAATAGGGGCCGGGCCGATCCTGGGGTCCCCTGGTGGGGGAGGGGGTGGGGGGGGGGGTGGGGGGGTTGGGGGGGTGGGGGGGTGGGGGGGGGCCGAAATTCGTTGCCGACTTTTGAGACCCGAAATTCACCGTTGCCGACTTTTGGCCGACTTTTGAGGCCCCGAATTCACCGTTGCCGACTTTTGGGGCCCCGAAATTCACGTTGCCGACTTTTGAGGCCGAAAACTTCCCGTTGCCGACTTTTGAGGCCGCGAAAACTTCCCGTTGCCGACTTTTGAGGCCGAAAACTTCCCGTTGCCGACTTTTGGGGCCCGAAAACTTCCCGTTGCCGACTTTTGAGGCCGCGAAAACTTCCCGTTGCCGACTTTTGAGGCCCCGAAAACTTCCCGTTGCCGACTTTCGGGGCCCCGAAATTCACCGTTGCCGACTTTTTGAGGCCCGAAAACTTCCCGTTGCCGACTTTTGAGGCCGAAAACTTCCCGTTGCCGACTTTTGGGGCCCCGAAATGTTGCCGACTTTTGAGGCCGAAAACTTCCCGTTGCCGACTTTCGGGGCCCCGAAATTCACCGTTGCCGACTTTTGAGGCCGAAAACTTCCCGTTGCCGACTTTTGAGGCCCCGAAAACTTCCCGTTGCCGACTTTTGGGGCCCCGGAAATTCACCGTTGCCGACTTTTGAGGCCGAAAACTTCCCGTTGCCGACTTTTGAGGCCCCGAAAACTTCCCGTTGCCGACTTTTGAGGCCGAAAACTTCCCGTTGCCGACTTTTGAGTTAGGGTTTAAATACCCTAAGATAGAGAGGTTTAGGGTCTAGGGTCTAGGGTCTAGGGTCTAGGGTCTAGGGTCTAGGGTTTAGGGTTTAGGGTTTAGGGTTTAGGGTTTAGGGTTTAGGGTTTAGGGTTTAGGGTTTAGGGTTCAGGGTTCAGGGTTTGGGTTTAGGGTCTTTACACCCACTAAAAACCGTATAAGCCCACACCCGATTGAAGGGCCCTTTGGCCTCGCACACCCTGAACCCTAAACCCTAAATCCTAAACCCTAAACCCTAAACCCTAAACCCTAAACCCTAAACCCCACAAGACCAGCCTTCCGCTCCAAGGCGATGAGCATGTTGTCATACTGCGATCGCTTGAACCTAGGCTTGTGGGTTTACCTAGAGTGGCCTTGTACTGTACAGTGCCTTGAAACAGGGTACCCCTAAACCCTAAACCCTAAACCCTAAACCCTAAACCCTAAACCCTAAACCCTAAACCCTAAACCCTAAACCCTAAACCCTAAACCCTAAACCCTAAACCCTAAACCCTAAACCCATCTCCCTTGCTAGCGAAGGTTCAGGGATTAGGGCTTTCAGCTGTCTGCACCGCGGCAAGAGAGCCTAGGGCTTAGGGCGTAGGGGCTTAGGCACTCCGGGTTTTCGGACTTGGGGGTTTAGGGTTAGGGTTTAGGGTTTAGGGTTTAGGGTTTAGGGTTTAGGGTTTAGGGTTTAGGGTTTAGGGTTTAGGGTTTAGGGTTTAGGGTTTAGGGTTTAGGAATTAGGGTTTAGGGTTTAGGGTCTAGGGTCTAGGGTCTACGGTTTAGGGCTCTTGCTCCAGACAAGAGGCGGATTGCTCAGAGTTTCGTAGGCGTCGTTGATCTCGCGGATCTTCTCCTCGGCAGCCTGCCCGAAAACACAGGTCTCCAAACCCAGAAGACACGAAACCCTCAACCCTCAACCCCCCCGAACCTCCTGAAACCCTTGAGCCCTGACCCCTAAACCCTAAACCCTAAACCCTAAACCCGAAACCCTAAACCCTAAACACTAAACCCTAAACCCTCAGCCGAGCTTGAACCTCCAATGGCCGAACCCGACATGGTCTCGGAAGATGGCTGTTGTCCCAGGTACGAGGTGCTTGGAGCGCTGACCCCGGCCCTAGACCCTCAAAATCTGAACTCGTTTAGGGTTTAGGGTTTAGGGTTTAGGGTTTAGGGTTTAGGGTTTAGGGTTTAGGAGCCTATCCAAGAAACTAACAATGTCTTATAAGACAAGAATATAATATTTGCAATCGTATGATGACATTCATCAAGAATGCGTTCAAGTCTAACTTCAGGCACGTGGCCAGGATTCCTGTTGCCAGTGGCAGTGACCAGTTATGTTTGGCAGGGAGCCGCGTGTGGTCAAGTAACAGTAGTTTCTCCACCCTGCCGGGCGTTACTTGTTGCCACACTTAAATCCGGATAGACGGCAATACAAACATAATCGTTTCGTGTTTGGCCGGTGACCGAAGACAGTTGGCCAGTGGCCGGAGACCATCAACAAACAAACTGACTGAAGCCCGGGGCAGTATCCTGTGGTAGTGGCCGGCCGTTGTGATCTTGCACTTCTCATATCTGTCAAGCGCGCATTGCGCACTCCAAGGATGGGACTCCGCCACTTCCAGGTCCAGAAAGAGCTCCCCTCGCGCTTCGAGCTGGACGATATCTGTGTCTTCCACCGCTTGTGCGGCGAGCACCACCATGACGTGCTGCCAAGGCCGTGGAACTGCTTGGTAGCACAGGGGTGGTATTGGTAACCGGGCCGTACCTCGCCCAGGGTGAAACTTCGGGTTTAGGGTTTAGGGATTAGGGCCCCCTCCAAACCATCAACCCGCAAGCCAGGAGGGCTCAGATCCTGAAAGCTCCCTCCCAAAAACAACCAACCCCTAATCCCTCAAGCCTAGACCTTAAACCCTAAACCCCTCATCCCCTACTGTAAACCGCTCAACCTCTCAGCCCCTCAAGCCCTAAACCCTAAACCCCTGAACCCCTAAACCCCTCAACCCCTAAACCCCGAAACCCCGAAACCCCAAACCCCAAACCCCCAAACTCCTAAACCCCGAAACCCCAAACCCCTGAACCCCTGAACCCCTGAACCCCTGAACCCCTGAACCCCTGAACCCCTAAACCCCTAAACCCCTAAACCCCTAAACCCCCAAAAACACCAAAAAACACCAAAAAAGCCCCCCAAAAACCACAAACAAACCAAAAACAAAAAAAAAAAAAAAAACAACAAAAAACACCTAAAAAAAAAACCAAAAACCCCTAAAAACACCTAAAAACCACTAAAAACCCCTAAAAACCCCCTAAAAACCCCTAAACCCCTAAACCCCTACAAGACCTCCCGGTTCTGGGGATGCTTGTCCGGGTGCCACTGCAGGACCAGCTTCCTGCGATTGTTTTGGGGGGTTAGGGTTTAAGAGTTTAAGGGCTTAGCGGCTTAGCGCTAAGGGCTTAAGGGCTTCAGGGCTTGAGGGCTTGAGGGCTTAAGGGCTGAAGGGCTGAAGGGCTTAAGGGCTTAAGGGCTTAAGGGCTTAAGGGCTTAAGGGCTTAAGGGCTTAAAGGCTTAAAGGCTTAAGGGCTTAAGGGCTTAAGGGTTTAGGTTTACAGTTTAGGGTGTCAGAAGTTGGGATTTTGGAATTCTAAGCCCTCAGCCCGAAGGCCCTAACTCTACAACCCCCCCCCCCCCCCCCAAAGGGTTTAGAGGGTTTAGGGTTTAGGTTTTTAGGGTTTTGGGGTTTTAGGGTTCGGAGGGTCCCTGGAGACAATAAGCCCGAAGCCCTAAGCCCTAAACCATAAACTTAGGGTTCAGAGTTTAGGGCGTGTTTGGGGCAAACCCCCTGACACCTCCCCCAAACGAAAAGGAAAAAAACACGGCATCACTCTTCAAAGGTTTAGGCGGGGTTTACCACAACCTTCCTGAAACATACAGACCTACCAAGACGTAGGTTCTGGCAGGAACATCCGCCCTAAACCCTATACCCTACGCCCTGAAGCCCTTGGGGTTCAGGTTGTAGGAAATTCGTCCTGTAAACCTTCTTGATGGTGTCTTGGTCGCTTTCCCGATCCACCTTTCTTTCGCAAGCTTGTCCGGCACCCTAAACCCTAAACCCTAGACCCTAGACCCTAAACCCTAAACCGTCCAGGGTTTAGGTTTCCCCTAGTGGGGGTACCCTTTGTGGGGGGGGGGGGGGGGTATCAAGACTAGAACATTCACCCTAAACCCTAAACCCTAAACCCTAAACCCGAAACCCGAAACCCGAGTCCCGTGCAAAGACTTGGAGGCACACAGGCAGTCCCAAGTGGGCTTCCATGTGTAATGGGTCTAGGCTTAGGGTTTAGGGTTTAGGGTTTAGGGTTTAGGGTTTAGGGTTTAGGGTTTAAGGTTTAGGGTTTAGGGTTTAGGGAGTAGGGAGTAGGGAGTAGGGAGTAGGGTTTGGGGTATTTAGGGTATTTAGGGGTAGACCCAACACCTAGGAGCCCTTTTTTGGCTTGAAGGGGCTTATGAGCGAACCCAAACCCTGAAAAAAGGGAATAGTTAAGGGCCTGCTCTGGGTCCTACGAGTAAATGGCTGTGGTCTGGGGTCTGCCGGTATGCCCTCCAACCCTAAACCCTAAACCCTAAACCCTAAATCCTAAACCCTAAACCCTAAACACCTAAACCCTAAACCAATAACCCTGAACCCCAGTCCCTAAACCCTAAACCCTAAACCCCAAACCCTAAACCCCATAACCCTTAACCCCAATCCCTAAACCCTAAACCCGAAACCTTAACCCTCAACAAAGGCCGTGCCACCGCAAAGAGGCCATAGTAGTCCGCAAGGCCGTGCGCCATTTTGGGAAGGATTGTGGGGGTTAGGGTGTAGGGTTTAGGGTTTAGGGTTTAGGGTTTAGGGTTTTTGGAGGCTACCTGGACCCTCGATTGCAGTTCCTTGCTTGCGGGTTTAGGGTTTAGATTTCAGTTCCTTGCTTGCGGGGGTTAGGGTGTAGGGTTTGTTAGGGCTTAGGGCTTAGGGTTAGGGTTTAGGGTTCAGGGTTAGGGGTTTAGGGGTTTAGGGGTTTAGGGGTTTAGGGGTTTAGGGGTTTAGGGGTTTAGGGGTTTAGGGGTTTAGGGGTTTAGGGGTTTAGGGGTTTAGGGGTTTAGGGGTTGAGGGGTTTAGGGGTTTAATGGTTTAAGGGTTTAGGGTTTACGGTTTAGGGCCAAGTGGTCTTATCAGAGCACCCAGAAAGTGGAACTGCAGATCAGGGTCCAGGTAAGCAAGAAAACCCTGAGTGTTGAAGAGTGTAGGTTTAGGGTTTAGGGTTTAGGGTTTAGGGTTTAGGGTTTAGGGTTTAGGGTTTAGGGTTTAGGGTTTAGGGTTTAGGGTTTAGGGTTTAGGGGGGTTGACAGTGAGCCCTTGGGGCCTGGGCTGAGTCGTAGGGTTGTGGGTCTAGGGTTCGGACGAACCCTCGACGTGAAACCCTAAAACCCAAGACCTAAACCCTAAACCCTGAACTAAGGTTTAGGGCTCGACACCCTCTTGGGATCTCGGGTCTCTCACAGGCTTTCGAAGACGTGCTGAGGCGGCGCAGGATGCGTGATCTCTCCAACTCCCTGTCTCCTCGACAGATGCCCTAACACCCTAAGCCTTAAGCCCCTTTAAACCCTAAACCCTTTAATAACCCTTTAAACCCTTAACCCGTTAAACCCTAAATCCTCGACCCTAGACCCTAGAAAAAAAGGTGCATTGGAGGGTTTCGCGGGGTTCGAGCTTCGGACCCAAGTCCGAGAGCTCAGTCGCCAGCGATTTTCACGGAGAGGCTTGCGTGGCATTTTCCCCCGCCACTTCATATAGCCCTACCCTTGTGTGGCCCAAAGGGTTTAGGGTTCAGGGTTTTAGGCTTTAGGGTTTAGTGCAGAGTTTTTAGAGCTTATTTTCTTGGGTTTAGGGTTTAGGGCACCCCCCCCCCCCCCCCCCCCACCCCCCCCCCCCCCCACCCCCCCCCCCCCACGCCCCCCCCCCCCCCCCCCCACCCCCCCCCCCCCCAACCCCCCCCCAACCCCCCCCAACCCCCCCCCACCCCCCCCCCCTCCCCCCCAACCCCCCGCAAAACTTTTTGGGACCCCTACCCGGCCTATTTGAAGTTCCTGAACCCTAACACCCCAAAACCCCAAAACCCCAAAGCCCTAAACCCTAAACTCCGGTTTCAAGCGCACCGGGCACATTTTCTGCTGCACAGGTGATACGGAATCGCACCCAGGGTATGTTTGGCAATGGACGTGTGAGTCTCCTGCTCAAAGAGAGGGAACTTCTGAAGTAGGCTCAGCAGGCATCTGGGGTTTCGGGTTTGAAGTTCCGGGTTTAGGGGTTTCGGGTTCAAGGTTTAGGGATCAACCATGCAGCAGGTTAACTAAGGGTTTGGACACACCAGCAGCCTTCCGATCAATGAAACTACATGCCCTGTCATCCAACGACGATGAGGGGCGTTACTCTTCGGGCTCAGGGTTCAGGGTTCAGGGTTTAGGGTTTAGGGCCTACTGATCGAAGTCACCTTGTGGTGTTGCGTCCAGCTTCCCACAGCCTTCGCTGGGCTCCGGACAACATGCAAAATCGCGTGGAACACGGATGTTTATCCGATGTTCGTTAGGCTGTGTAGGGCTTAGGGTTTAGGGTTTAGGGTTTAGGGTTGAGGGTTGAGGGTTGAGGGTTTAGGGTTTAGGGTTTCGGGTTCAGGGGCGGTTTGGCAACACCCATGAGCTCCCTAACTTTTACTTACGCTGCATCGCTTGGCACAGAGAGAGACAGAGAAGGGAGAGCCGGAGACGGAGACAAAGAGAGCTCGGTTGGGAATCCAACACGCCTGGACTGTAAAAACTGTAAGCCCTGCCTCCTCAACCCAAAATTCCTGTTATGAACCCTTTTATCTTGGGTTTAGGGTTTTAGGGTTTAGGGTTTAGGGTTTAGGGCTATAATTTAAACTATACGTCCGAATCGGACGGGCAAACCCTAAAAGCCCCACCTACCTCTTGGCCCCCCTGAGGGCTCTGGTGGCCACCGCGGCGTCCGGGCTTTCGGGGGTTTAGGGTAGTTAGGGTTTAACAAGTGACAGAAGTAGAGAGCGAGCCGCAGAGAGAGAGAGAGAGAGAGAGAGAAACAGAGAGAGAGAGAGAGACAGAGAGAGAGAGAGAGAAGAGAAGAGAAAGAAAGAGTGTGTGTGTGTGTGTGGTATTGTGTTTTATCACTTACGAGTTTGGTATTGGAAGGGTTAGAGTAAGGCTTTAGTGCGCCCGAAGCCCTCGACTAAACCGTAAACCCTAAACCCCGTAACTCCTACACCCTAAACCGAAAATCTTAAACCCCAAACCTCAACCCTAGACCCGCAGGATTCAGGGTTGCGGGGTGCCTACGGCGCTGCCGACTCAACCCAGAATTGAGCCTTGCTGATTCTTTCCCAGGGTTTGGAGCGGCAGAATCAGAGCCTCTTGAAAGTTCTTGTATTTACACAGGGTTCGTAGGGGGTTTGTGTCTAAGTTGGGCTTCAATGAGTTGTTAAGTGTACCGGCCTATAGCAGGTTGATAGGGGGTAGGGATCATTAGGGTTCAGGCTAAACCCGAAACCCTAAACCCTAAACCCTAAACCCTAAACCCTAAAGCCTAAACCCCGAGCACTCAACCAGGGGTTGGTAGAAATGCACTAGCCTTTCTTACAATGTCTCTTGCTTTGCTGTTGCAGCTGCCCAATATCATATACTTCATTATATTCATTTATTGTCAGTACTATGTACTTCATTATATTCATTTAATATTAACATGGTATACTTCATTCCGTTCATTAAATATCAGGATTATCTACTTAATTCTATTCCTTTAATATCAATATAGCTAACTTAAATAGACAAATAGACAAATAATGATAATCAGATTAATAATAAGAAGATAATAGCAATAAATAAATAAATAAACAAATAAATAAATAAATAAATAAATAAATAAATAAATAAATAATCTAAGCAAAGTGGTGCTCCGGGCCGGGATGCTTCGACCTCCGGCCACGGCGGGGGCTGGAACCGTCTTGCCAGAGTTGAGGGCCGAACTCCCTGAACTCTAGAACCCCTAAAACCCCTAAAACCCTCTAAAACCCCTAAAACCCCTAAAACCCTAAAACCCCTAAAACCCCTAAAACCCCTAAAACCCCTAAAACCCCTAAAACCCCCAAACTCGTCGGAAGGTATGCGGTGCAAGATGAGCTCTCGGGCGTGTTAAGCAGCCTTTCTATCTCGTGTGCCCGAGGCCAAATTCTCAGCCCGGACGACCCAGAGCAGGTTTAAGGGCCCTATAAAAACTAAATGTTTATGGCTTAGGTTTGATAAGGCTTATGTAGGGGAGTAAGGATCATAAACTTTAAAACATGTGTTCAAACCTACCCCTACTAAGCCTTAAACCCTTCGTAGCAACGACGGAGCCAGCCCCGCAATCGCAACTCCCTTGAGCTGCGCCTTGGCAAAAACTTAGGACGTGCTTCGGAGGGTCCCCAACAGGAGCCATATTCTAGACCTGTAACCCTAAACCCTAAACCCTAAACCCTAAACCCTAAACCCTAAACCCTAAACCCTAAACCCTAAACCCTTCGGCCCCTGTCAAGGCTTCCAGAAGCTCATGCATCACAGCGTCCTGTGCCACAAGGGGCCTCAAAGCTTTATCAGCAAAAGATTCCTAAATATAGCCCTCTTAAACTCCCATAAGGGTAATTAGAGGTTAGGGTTTCGGGTGTAGGGTTTAGTGTTTAGGGTCTTAGGGTTTGGGCCTACCGAGTTCAGGGCCCATGAAACTGCCCTCAGACACTTGAACCCACCACGCCCGGAAAGTTCTCCGGCTCGGAGCGCTCCTGCGAAGGACTCCGACAGGAACACACCCAGGACTCCCCCTAGAGCCTTACTAACCCTAAACCCTAAACCCTAAACCCCAAACCCTAAACCCGAAACCCTAAACCCTAAGCCCTAAACCCTAAACCCAGCACCCTGGAGCTAGCTTGAAGCCCTTGCTCAAGTGGCCAAGATAAAGTAACCTTGACTTGAAGCCAAAACCCTGAACCCATCAGCCCTCATCCTTGAAACCTAATGGAAGGGCTAGGATTTGGGGGGGTTAGGGATTTAGGTTTTAGGGTTTAGGGCTAGGGCCTGAGTAATTGGAATAGGGTTTTGGGGGTTTTGATGGCATAATTGTAAAGGGACCCTAGGAAAATACTATTAGTAATTATTCTGACCCCGATAATATTACCCTGAACTTCCGGAACCCTTAGACCCTAATCCTTAAACCCTAAACCCTAATTCAAGGAAATCCTAAACCCTAAACCCTAAACCGTAAACCCTAAACCCTAAACCCTAGCCCTAAATGCCTTCGGCCCGGAGACCGCTTTTTGGGAATCGAGGACCGCTGCGGCGACCCATCTCTGAGCCCTTGCCCCTAAACCCTAAACCCTAAACCCTAAACCCTAAAGCTGTCGGGTCCCGGTTTGGGGAGCTTGGGGCGCTTTGTTTGGGAAGCTCCTTGGGGTACGTAGTCTGTTTTTTTTGGGTGCGGGGTTTAGGGTTGAGGGTTTAGGTTTAGGGTTTAAGTTTAGGATTTGGGGTTGGGTTCGGCCGGTCCACACTAACAGTCAAATAACGCCGTGGCCTTATAACACACAGGCCAAAAATAGCACCAGGAATCCCAGTCAATTTTAGCATTTACCGGGTGCTTATTTTTGTGGGTCTGCTGGTGGTGACTGTTAGTCACATAGCACCAACAACAGCACCAGAAATAGCACCAGAAATAGCACAAACAATAGCACAAAAAATAGCACCAGAAATAGCACAAAAAATAGCACCAGAAATAGCACAAACAATAGCACCAGGACTCCTAGGCAATTTTATCAGCTTAGCATTTACCGGGTGCTGTTTTTTGTGGGTCTGCTGATGGTGATTGTTAGTCACATAGCACCAGCAACAGCACCAGAAATAGCACAAACAATATCACAAAAAATAGCACCAGAAATAGCACAAACAATAGCACAAAAAATAGCACCAGAAATAGCACCAGGAATAGCACCAGAAATAACACAAACAATATCACAAAAAATAGCACCAGGAATAGCACCAGGAATAGCAGGAATCTCAGTCAATTTTTTGGCATTTACCGGGTGCTTTTATTTGTGGGTCTGCTGGTGGTGACTGTTAGTGTGGACCGGCCGAACCCAAATTTGGGGTTTATGGGGTTAAGGGCTGAGAGTTTTTTGGTTCTAGGGGCCCTAAACCTAAAAAAACCAGAAGCAGCTACCCACAGCCAAGCGGTGCGAGCAGGGGCTCAGCAAAAGGTCCGTCGAAAATCTCGTGGCACCGCCCGCAATTTGGCGAAGGTGCGGGAAGATTTTTGTTAAAGGCGCCTTGATTTGCGAGGCTCGTCTACCTACCGTAGCTGCTCAATACGCACCTCAAACCCCGAGCTACGTGCCCCTACGTAAACCTTATGGGGTTGACGAGAATAAAGGACCCCGAATAAAGACCCGCAAAGAGTAGGATCCCCCTTGTAACAAGGACCTCAATAGGTTACCCCTAGTATCGTAAGCCCCCGGATATAAGCTAAGCCGTGCTTAGGCTCTACTTGGCATTTGTTGGGTACAAGTGCTAGTGCTGATAACCTTATATGGGCGGGGGACTTATAACGGTACATATTTGAACTACCCATGAACCTTCAAGTACCCTACAACCCCAAAACCCTAGACCCTTAATAAACCCCAATCCCTAAACCCTAAACCCTAGACCCTTAATAAACCCCAATCCCTAAACCCTAAACCCTAAACCCTATTAATAAACCCTAAACCCCAAGCCCATCCCAGGCGTTGAGCGTTTAGGGGACTACGTGGAACTCAAAGCGGCCGTGTAGTCAAACCCTCAAGGTGGCCCCAAACCCTAAACCCTAAACCTAAATCCTAAACCCTAAACCTCCAACCCTAAACCCTAAACCCTAAACCCTAAACCCTAAACCCTAAACCCTATACCCTAAAACGCGCAAGGTCTAGGCGCCAGCTGCGTAGTCCCGGAAGCATTGCATGCACGTTGTGGCCGCAACTTGCACGTTGGCTCAGTTGGGCTTCAAGGCAACCTGGGAGGAACTTCGGGGTTTAGGGTTTAGGGTTTAGGGTTTAGGGTTTAGGGTTTAGGGTTTAGGGTTTTAAGGTTTAAGGGTTTAGGGTTAAAAACCCTAAACCCTAAACCCTAAATTCCCAACCCCCCGAGCAGGGAATTAAGGCCCTATTCGGGGGGTCCGAGACAACAAGATGGGAGTCCCTAAAAAAAGACCCCCAATACTAGGATTCTCATATAATAAGGACCCCAATAAGGTAAACCCCTAAACCCCTAAATCCCTAAAAACCCTAACCCCATAAACCCCATAAACCCCTAAACCCCTAAACCCTAAATCCTAAACCCCAAACCCTAAAACCCCCAGATAGCTCAAGTAGATCTCCGAGCCGCTTGTATAGAAAGACGCTTCCATGAGTCGTTAGGATGTTCATTGAGTCGCGGTTCAGGGTTTAGGGTGAGGTTTCAGGGTTCAGGGTTCAGGGTTCAGGGATCAGGGTTCAGGGGTCAGGGGTCAGGGGTCAGGGTTCAGGGTTCAGGGTTCAGGGTTCAGGGTTCAGGGTTTGGGTTTAGGGTTTAGATTTTTGTGGTTTGGGGTTTAGGGTTTAGGGTTTAGGTGTACTCTAACCGATGCTTCCATGAAAGCACTGGATTTGAATTGGCTGGTAGTACAGGCTTATTGCTGGAATCGATGTCTGTGGCAAACCCCAGAGCCCGAAAGCCCTAAATCCCTAAAACTCTTTTAAGCCCAAAGCCCAGAAGCCGAAAGCCCGCACCCAAAGCCCTAAAACCCAAAGCCCTAAAACCCCAAGCCCAAAGCCCTAAAAGCCTAGGCCCCCAAAACCCCAAAACCCCAAAACCCTGAAACCCTGAAACCCTGAAACCCCAACACCCCAAAACCCACAACCCCACACAACCCCACAACCCCACAACCCCAAAACCACAAAAAAACCCAAAACCCCAAAACCCCAAAATCCTAAAACCCCAAAACCCCAAAACCCCAAGAACCCCAAGAACCCCAAGAACCCCAAGAACCCCAAGAACCCCAAGAACCCCAAAACCCACAAACCCCAAAACCCAAACCCCCCCAAACCCCAAACCCCCAAAAACCAAAAAACCCCAAAACCCCCAAAAACCCCAAAACCCCAACAACCCAAAAAACAAAACCCAACCCCCAAAACCCCCAAAACCCCCAAAACCCCAAAACCCCAAACCCCCAAAACCCCCTAAACCCCAAAACCCCAAAACCCCAAAACCCTAAACCCTAAACCCTAAACCCTATAACCCTAAACCCCAAAACCCTCCTGAGAGGCCGCGGCGACGTACTCGAAGTCGGTGCCCCGTCGCAGCAGCGACCATCCTCCGTGGAGGGTCGAAGGGTTTAGGGTTTAGGGTTTAGGGTTTAGGGTTTAGGGGCCGGTTCGGCTGACGAGCTCTTCGTAGGGAGCTTGGGAGCCAAGTACACTTCAGTCTCGTCCCTTCAACGCCCGAAACCCTCAACCCTAAACCCGAAACCCGAAACCTTAAACCCTAAACCCAATTGCATCATTGCACCTGATTCCCTAATGGGAACTCTCAAGTAGGGGTGGCCTGCCAGCAACACGGGGATGACCGCGAAGATCGCCCAGGCGGGATAACCTTCCACATCGGGGCTTTCTCTGTCTTGGGCGCTCTCTCTCCCTCTGGGGTTCTACAGCCACTCCTTTTGGGTTTTAGGGTTTTTGGCCCACGTTCCGCCGCGCCGCTCTCTAATTTATAAGACAGCACGGAGGTATAAGTAAATTGCGATGTTTTTCCCTTTTCGGAGTGCTGCAATTTTTAGAACCCCGCGGGCCCATCTTGAAAACCCTATGACTCATGACCTGCTGATCGCCACGCCTGCCAGGGTTTCGAGTGGGTTTGGGATGGGTTTCGCGTGGGTTTTTGGTTACGTTCCACCTACGTTCCGGCCTGCTTTGGCTTTTCCCCATAGTAGGGCTGGGGTTACGTTCCGCTCTTGGCTGGCTACGTTCCGCTACGTTCCGGCCTGTTCTTGCTCTTCCCCCTAGTAGGGCTGGGCTACGTTCCGCCTTCCCCAAACGGGGAGCGGGGAAGGTGGGAAAGGTAGCTAGCACTGTAGGGTCTGCAACCGGCCAAATAGGGGATTCTCCCAAAATAGGGGTACCCCTACTACACCCCAAATAGACTAGCATCCCTTTCGGGACGCCCCAAAAAGGGGGACCAGCTGGAAAATGGGGGGGGAGGGGGAGGGGGGGAGGGGGGAGGGGGAGGGGGGAGGTGGGGAAGGTCTCTCACCTCTACTCCGATTCCGGCATTCTATGGGTGCACCTTGGAGACACAAAGACCTTCACCACTGTTGAAGTTTGGGACACCAAACAAACAGACCCGTAGGGTTTAGGGTGTGATTCCTACAATTTGGTTAAGAAAACCCTAAAAATAAAAAGGTGAACATCCCTATATTGCTTATCGGAAATATTTTTGATTTCTTTTTTTTTTTGGGGGGGGGGGTTCTTAAGCAATGGGTTGATTCAGATCAACCTCCGCATTCGGGCGTTCTGGAGGTTTGGGTTCCACAGTGCCCCAGACAAACGAAGGGTTCGAGTTTAGGGCTTCGAATTTGGAGTTCCCGAGTGGCAAGGGTGCTAATAAAAGGGGCGACGTTTTTTTGCTACATGGGGTTATGCGGGAATCTAGCCCCCGAAAGAACGGATAACAAAGGTTCCGTTGGCGTCCTATGGAGCCAAAACAAGTCCCGCACTAAGCGGCACCAGTACCTCTGAACACAAAACCCTAAATCCTAAACCCTAAACCCCAAACCCTAAACCCTAAACCCCAAAAAACCCTACAGCTGAGGGTAAACCCAGCTGAGGGCTTCATGGGAGAGGCGATTAGGCGTACCGAGACGGCTGCAGGCAGAAACTCGGGTCCCAAGCTTCCGATGCACCAGGGTTTAGGGTTTAGGGTTTAGGGTTTAGGGTTTAGGGTTTAGGGTTTAGGGTTTAGGGTTTAGGGTTTAGGGTTTCGCCGAATCCAAACAAGCTCTTAATCCCTGGGGGGGGGGGGGGGGGTGTAGGGGGGTGTAGGGTTTGAAGCCTAGGGTTTAGGGTTTATACATACCCTTACAAACCTTAAACCTTAAACCGTAAGAAAAAATAAAAGCCCCTAGAGCCCCCTGATCGCGCACCGGCCTGACAGGGTGTTGTCGACCAGGATGTACATGATGAATGCTATCCGTGCCAGCCAGCTTCTGCGGCCTGCGTCTACTGATGCTAGGGTTAGGGTTCGGAGTTTAGGGTTAGGGACCCAAGACAAACCCATAGGAATAAAAGGGTGCCCCTTTGTGTGTGTTCACCGGCCTTATATAAGGAACCTGAACTCTACAGGGAATAATGGCCTACTCTGTTCTAAAGGTTACCCTCAACCCTTCGTAACCCCCTAGGGAATTAAGGGCCTACTCAAAGTAGAAGGGAATAATGAATAATGGCCAAGGTTACCCTAGAAGCCCAAACCCCAAACCCTAAATTCCTAACCCCCTACAAAGGGTAATGAAGAATGGCCTACTCTGGGCCCTAGGATGACAAGGCTTAGGGCACAGGATCGGGAGGCTCATGGCAGCCCCCCTCCGGAAGCCCCTGTTTAGGGTTTGGGGTTTAGGGTTCAGGGTTTAGGTGCACGTATATGTTGTAGTGTGCGGACTGGGATGTTCCCCCCCTATAGTAACAGACCTCAACAGGGATTAGAATAGGGAGTACTAGAATCCCCTTTAGGGACTGTTAGTATAAGGGGGAACATCCTAACGTGTGTGTATAGATATATATATATATATGCATTTTCATTTGCAACTCAAGCTTCCTTGCGGTATTCTACTTCCTTTACATGCCCCCAGTCTGTCGTTGGTCACGAGGCCCCCTGCCCAACTCCGTTACAAAGCCTCGCTTGTTTCACCCTAAACCCTAAACCCTAAACCCGAAACCCTAAACCTCTCATGCCTGCGGTTAAGCCTCGCGCCCGCAAAGCACACGCTTGTTTAGGGCTTACTTGCTTGCTTGCTTGCTCCTTGAAAGAACGGAAAAATAACAGCTACCGAAACAATGCCGACCCTCTAACCCCCAAACGCCAGTCAGTTGTAACTACCCATCAAATCAGGGTTTAGGGTTTAGGGTTTAGGGTTTAGGGATTAGGGTTTAGGGTTTAGGGTTGCTCGAGCTCTGTCTTCCGGCCTTCGGGAACACCTGGCATCTCAAGACGGCAGCTCCCGTCTTGATTCTTGGCCGACCTTTCGGGTGCAGGGCCTTAGGGATCTTGGCAGCCCAGTAGCCATGTCATAATGATAGGGTTTAGGGTTTAGGGTTTAGGGTTTAGGGTTTAGGGTTTAGGGTTTAGGGTTTGGGGTTTAGGGTCTAGGGTTTAGGGTTTAGGGTTTAGGTTTAGGATTTAGGGTTTAGGGTAGCCATATTACAGAATAAGGGTGCCCTTTCTTGGGGTTGGTTACTTTAAACCGGGTACTAGGAACCAAAAAAAGGGAGAAGGGCACCACTGGGGCGGCGAAGGCGGCATGAAGGGGTGTTTCCGGCATTAGGGTATGAGGGCTTTAGGGCTTCTGTTTATGACGGTTATGAGGGCTTTAGGCTGTTGGGGTTTAGAGCTTTAGGGTATGGGCTGTAGAGTGTTAGGGTCTAAGGCTTTAGGGCTTTAGGGTATGAGGGCTTCAGGGTTTTGGGGTACTTAAAGTGCTTTAGGTGTTTAGGGTTGAACCCCGCCCCCCCGGCGGGGAGTAATAAACAATAACGAAGAAAAGGAAAGCCGTTTTGCCTGTCAGAAGATTCTAAAAGGGCTTTTCCCACCACAAAGCTCAAGGGACAAAAAGAGGGACCCTTATAACCATAGCGGTTATTTACGGGCTACTTAGGTATGGGAGTAAGTAAGGTACATATAGGGAATTTATAGGGGAATAAGATGAAGGGTCCCTTTTAGACCCCTTCAAAAGCCCAAGCAAGCAAGCAGGCTCCAGCCTACAAAGTGGTCGCTCATCTACCTGCAAGGCGAGGGCACGTTGGTTTTCGTGAGGGTTTAGGGTTTAGGGGGCTTAGGGTTGAGGGTTGGGATGTTCCCCCTGATACTAGCAGCTCCTGAATAGGGATTCTAGTACACCCACCCCCCCACCCCGCCCAAATATCCCTTTTAAGGACCGTTAGTTGAAGAGGGAACATCCCAAGAATATGGTGTAGAGGGTTTGGGGTCTCTCAAACGACCTTGGGTCGTTGCAGTTGAGGGCTGCGATCTTCAGAAAGGCTGAGGTGACGTCTTCGGCGTCCCCAACATCCCCCTAAACCCTAAAACCCTAAACCCTAAACCCTAAACGCTAAACGCTAAACGCTAAACGCTAAACGCTAAACGCTAAACGCTAAACGCTAAACGCAAAAACCCTAAACCCTAAACCCTAAACCCAAAACCCTAAACCCTAAACCCTAAACCCTAAACCCTAAGCCCTAAACCCTAAGCCCTAAACCCTAAACCCTAAACCCTAAACCCTACTGACAGGAAAACTGGAACCCCAGACCTGCATGCGGTGTAGTTCCCAAAGATGAGCTAGGGGGTCTGGGGTTTAGGGTTCAGGTCGGTCTAGGGTTTAGGGTTTAGGGTTTAGGGTTTAGGGTTTAGGGTTTAGGGTTTAGGGTTTAGGGTTTAGGGTTTAGGGTTTAGGGTGTTTAGGGTTTTTAGGGTTTAGGGTTTAGGGTCCCCTTCGGAGGCTCTCCGAGCAGAGTGAATAGGGCTTACCTTCAAGAAGGTCAACCGTGAGCCAAAGTCGCCCCCAAAAGCCCTCAAACTTGCGGTCTGGGAGTTGAGGGGCCAGGTTACATGTTTGGGGTTAGGATTGGGGAAGGCTGTTGTTAAAATTAGTCTAAATTACTTATATTCTTAGGAATAAGATAATATAAGAACTCTTAGCCCTTGAAGCTTTCAAGCCCTTAGTTGCCCACGCCCCCCTTCTTCCCGCCCCCCTTCTTCCCGCCCCCCCCCCCCCCCCTCCCCCAGCCAGCCCAAACGTAAAGGGGGACAGGCACCCGTACAGCCAGCTCTCTGGATACACTCGTCGCTTGAGAACCCCCCCACCCCCCCCCCCCCCCAAAAAAAAAAGATTCTTCCTGATAGGGGCAAATAGGGATTGTTGTCTGCTTTGTGTTTTTTTTTTTGGGGGGGGGGGGGGGTTCTTAAACACATAGTAGATGTGGTCCCCTTGTTGGGCGACACTGAAGATGCTGAACTTGGGATCCTCGAGGGTGCGGCGCGGCTGCTGAGCTAGGGATCACCTTTT
The DNA here is from genome assembly GCA_905221605.1 of Symbiodinium natans. NCBI lineage: Eukaryota > Dinophyceae > Suessiales > Symbiodiniaceae > Symbiodinium > Symbiodinium natans. The sequence continues at coordinate 92,801 of CAJNDS010001846.1, forward strand.
TTTGTTGCGGATACCCTCCCGCCCCCCCCCCCCCCCAAAAAAAAAAAAAAAAAAACAAAACAAACAAAAACTCCCAGAGTTGAAGGCCATGAACAGCCACACACCCCTAGACCCCTAAGAACCCTCAAACCAAAAACCCCGAAGCCCTAAAACCCCGTAAGCCCCTGAACCCCAAAGACTCCCAGGGCTCTCACTTGTCGCCTTCACCTCCTTCTCCAACTCCTAGACTGCCTAAACCCTAAACCCTAAGCTCTAAACCCTGAACCCTGAACCCGAAACCCTAAACCCTAAACTCTAAACCCCTTAACCCTAAACTGTCGCCTTCACCTCCTTCTCGAACTCCTTGGGGGCTGGGAGGCCTCAGCAAGGTTTAGGGTTTCGGGTTCAGGGTTTAGGGTTCAGGGTTTACCCTAAGCCCCAAACTCTAAACTCTAAACTTTCAGGATTAGTCATGGATTGATTCCGGTTTCAGGTCGAGGCCTGGAGAGGGAACTTCTGGGCTTGCTTGAAATTTAGCTGCCCGTAGCCTTGTGGATTGAGCTTAGCAAGAGCCCTAAAGCTTAAAAACACGCAAAGCCCCAAACCCTAAACTCTGAACCCGAATTGAACCCTAAGCCCTAAACCCAAAACCCTAAACCCTAAACCCTAACCCCCCACCCGCCCCCCACCCCCAGCGCTAGGGCGCCGTCTGGAGTTGATCTCTCTGTGGTACGTCCCTTCCATCAAGTCAATGGCCACCTTTCAGCAGCTCGGCGCTTGGGACGGCTTTGGGCATTCCTGTTTAGGGTTTGGGGTTTAGGGTTGGGGGTTCGGGGCTTAGAGTTTGGGGTTTAGGCTTATGGCTTCAGGCTTTCGAGCTGGGGAGAATAAGGATCCAAGTTTGGCGCTCGCAGTTCGGGGCCCCGATGGCTCTAAGCGATTCGAATCCCGAACATTACAGGATTTAGGGTTGGGGTTTAGGGTTTAGGGACCAAATAAAACACTAGCCACCTTTCAGGCATGAGGTGGACGTGAGCCTCCAAACATGGGGTTTAGGCTCTAGGGCCTACCGTTCGCTTCTTGCATCTCTAAAGACGTGGGGATTCAGAGGCGGTGGATGAAATCTTGGCCGCTTCCCCTGATTCTCTCAGAATTACGAGAACTGCGAGCCTACAAACCCGTATAAACCCATTCGATGCGGTAGTCATGACTTGGGGGTTTGTAAGTAGGGAAGATGGTAGGTGGCGGTGGCTGGTTGAGCCCTCCTTTTAAAGTTTTGCCTACCCATAAGTCATCGATATGGGGGCTTCCGAAATTAGGGGTGCCCTTCTTGGCGGTCCCTTCAAGGGAATTCCATCTATTTGGGGTTTTCGAGGGGTACCCCTATTTTGGTCATGCCCGTAGCGACACGAAGGGATGAGACCCCGGCTATGGCGCAGGTGATGGTGTAGAGCCTCGGGAGCAGCGGGAAAGCTAGGGTTTAGGGTTTAGGGTTCAGGCTTCAGGGTGTGGGTTTTTTGGGGTTTACGGGTACTTCTAGGTTATGGTTCTGATCACCCCCAATGACAGCTCTAGCCCGCGAGCTGTAGTTTCCCTACTGATAAACCTGCATACACAACTACCCGTTAACCTCCAAAAAGCGCTTAAACCCTAGATCCGACTGCTACTCCAATGAGTCAAGCAGGACTTAGGGTTAAAGGAGCTTAGGGTTCAGGGCTTTGTTTGGGGTAGTTAGGGTTCAGTGTGTAGGGAGTCTAGGGCTCGGGGTTGAGAGTTTAGGTGATGTTCCTGGCATGTCCTAGTTCAGGCATCGCCGCCGGGGACGGCTCTCCGCCACGACCGCGATCGGACCGAAGATGTTGTTACGTACACATGGGGGCCTTACGATATTCGGGGTACCTTGCTGGGTCCTTCTTATAAGGGGGATCCTGCTACTTGGCAATCTGGGGGTCCATTTCAGGGGCCCCTTATTATCGTACGCCCCCAGGTGAGGGGCCCGACAGCCTAAATTCCCTGTAGAAAACCGTAACATCTAATCCAGCATCGCCGAAGGAACCCCTGAACCCCAAACCCCAAAACCCTAACCTTCAACCAGAAACCTTGGGATCTTCCCCCCTTGATACTAATCGCTCCTTAGTAGGGATTCTAGTACCCCCAATTATAATCCCTACTAAGGACTTAAACCCCAAACCCTAAACCCTAAACCCTAAACCCTAAACCCTAAACCCTAAACCCTAAACCCTAAACCCTACACCCTACACCCTACACCCTAGACCCAAAACAAAGCCCTAACCCTTCAAGCATAAACCCCAAAGAGTCGGGGAGCATCATGATGCCGGAGATCTGGCTCATCGCCGCCGTCAGCGCCTGGAGGTGATCCCCTCCCTCTGGGGAGGGGGTATGAGGGTGGGGGGGGGGGGGTATTTTGGGGGGGGTATGTAGGGGAGGTTGATAGGGGGAGGGGGGGGGGGGGGGGAGGGTAGTTGCCACTCTTGCAGGAGATCAGTTTCCGGGTTGAGTCCGGGTTGAGGGTTTAGGGCTCTTCTTCTGGCGCTGCAGGCTGTGGGGGAAGGGTTGGGCTGTAGAGTCGAGGTCGCTTAGGTTGAGGGAGGAGACTTCAGGCAACTGGCAGATCTAGCCCCCAAAACCTCCCAGATATGACAGAATCCCGCTTGGACCACCCTACCTTCCTCTTTTGAGGCTTAGGCTAAACCCGAAAAACCTAGCCAAAAATCTCAAAACCCGAAAAACCTAAGCCCTAAAACCTCCGAAGACTAAACCCTCGAACCCCAGTACCCTTGCAACCCTGGAACCCTTCGCCCCTAGAACCCTGAAACCCTAGAATCACCCAGAAGCCAGGAAGCCTAGATTCCTAAGCCAAGAACCCTAAAACCGCCGAACCTTAAAAACCCCCGGAATCCCAAACCCAGAACCCTAGAACCCTACGAGAACACCGCAAAGTCAAAACCTTAGAGCTTTGGAACCCGAAAACCTTGGAGCCCTAAGACTCCCAAAGTCCTGAAACCCCAAGTCCGAGAACCCCAACCCCTCCCCCCCCCTCCACCGCAAAAAAAACACAAACAAACCTGAAAACCTAGCACCCTACAAGGGTTTAGGGTTTAGGGTCCAGGGTTTAGGGCGACTCTCCCCCACGAACCCTGAAAAATACCCCCTGGAAAATCCCGCAACGCAAGCGGCCCTAAACCCTAAACCCTAAACCCTAAACCCTAAACCCTAAACCCTAAACCCTAAACCCTAAACCCTAAACCCTAAACCCTAAACCCCAAGGCCTGCTGGGCGCTGCTCATGGAGCTCCAGCTGCCTCCCAGGTCGAAGAGCTGCGACCTCAGCTCCTGGCAGGGAAGGGGGGTTTAAAGGAGGGACCCCTAGAAGGGATTAGGGTCTAGGGTTTAGGGTCTAGGGTGTAGGGTTTAGGGTTTAGGGTTTCGGTTTTAGGGTAAGGTTTTACGGTTTAGGGTTTAGGGTTTGGGGTTTGGGGTTTGGGGTTTGGGGTTTGGGGTTTAGGGCTAGACACCCCTGGTAGGGGCCCTTCATCTTAGTCCCCATATACTCGATAACCCTTATATAATCACCCTAAACCCTAAACCCTAAACCCTGAACCCTAAAATAGTCCCGATATACCTCAGTAGCCCCTAAAGAACTGCCAAAGAGCCCCCAAGGTCCCTAATGAGGGTCCCTCCTTTAGTCCCTTGACTGGCAGGGCTGCCCACCCCCCCCCCCCTTCGACTCTCCTGTAATTTGTTCGAGGTTTTGGGTTTTAGTGGTTAGGGGTTTAGGGGCTTAGGGGCTTACGTTTTGGGGTGTAGGATGGTTAAGGGTTCAGGGTTTAGGGTTCAGGGTTTAGGTGCATAAGGTTTCGAGGGTTCAATCATTCCAGGGCTTAAGGTTTCTAGGGCCCTAGAGCTCTCGGAAGGGTTTAGGACTTAGGCCACATGAGAAGAAGGATTTGGAGGGCTTTGGGGGATATGGGGGTTCCGGGTCTGGGATTAACATGAGGTCTAAACCCTCAGCCCTCAACCCTATAACCATAAACACTATAAGCCCTCAACGCCGTAAACCCTAAACGCCCTCAACGCTCTAAACGACCTAAACCCCAAACCCGAAACCCTAAACCCTAAACCCTAAGCCCTATACCCTAAACCCTAAACCCTAAACGCTGTAAGCCCGAAACCCCTGAACAGCGCCTCGCCGAGCGCGCCCATGGAGCCCAGCTGCAGGTGGCGCAGCAGCTCTCCCACCCTCATCGAGGGTTTAGGGTTTAGGGTTTAGGGTTTAGGGTTTAGGGTTTAGGGTTTATAGGGTTTAGGGTTTATAGGGTTTAGGGTTTAGGGTTTAGGGTTTAGGGTTTAGGGTTTAGGGTTTAGGGTTTAGGGTTTAGGGTTTAGGGTTCAGGGTTCAGGGTTCAGGGTTTAGGGTTTCTGGTTTCGGGTTTAGGGTTTAAGGGTTTAGGGTTTAGGAAAATCTCCTGTCCCTCCTGGGGCTTTAGGGCGAAGACTTACTCTCTTGTTTGTGCGTGTTGGGGGGGGGGAGGGACAGGGGGAGGGAGGGTTTTAGTGCTTTAGGGCTTTAGGGCTTCGGGCTCTAGGGCTCAAAGGGGAGGCCTTAGATTTCAAAGTTTGGGGGGCTGTCTGCACGCAGACTGTACCCTAAACCCTAAACCGTAAACCCTAAACCCTAAATCCTAAACCCTTCTACTCCTCAACGCTTCAAGGAACTGCCCTAAGTATACGGAAGAGACCATTCTAGGGGACTGGTTCTCAAAAGCAAGAGCCATTACGATAGAGGCTCATGTGTATATATATATATATATATATATATGGGTTTGTATTTTAATGGGGAGGCGCGTGACACGTGTTGGGGTCGGGGTATGTTTCACGGGTATGTTTCCGGGTATGTTTCGGGGTATGTTTCGGGGGTATGTTTCGGGTATGTTTCGCGGCATCAGGAGCTACTTTACCTGCAATTTCGGGGGTATGTTACGGGGTATGTTTCGGGGGTATGTTTCGTGGTATGTTTCGGGGTATGTCTCGCGGGTGTGCAACCCGTGTGCCATTCTTAAACCTGAGCCCCCCAAAAAACACAAACCCATATATATATATATATATATATATACACTTACGTGTGTATATGAATGATAGCATGTATACATGTATAACATGAAAGCCAGGATACATACATACATACATTCATACATACAGACATACATACATACATACATACATACGTATGTTTATTTGTTTATTCTTTATTTTTCATACAGAATACGTGCCTGTATGCGTATATCAGGGTTTCCGAAGATTGGGGTACCCTTTTTGGGGGATCCTATGACAAGGACTATCATATTTGCGGGGATACTTGGGGTACCCCTATGTTGGGAAATACGCCCTATGGGTCGGTTGTCAAAATTATGATCCCTGTTGGGGGTACCCTAAATACTGGGTGCCGTAAAAGGGACCATAATTTTGACAACCACCCGATATGGTTTAGAGCACTGCCCTCATGGCCTTGGGAGGATCCGGCAAGTGGCCACGAGCACCAGCGAGAAGCACTGGCAACTGCCTGAAGGGCGTAAAGGCCCAGAGTCCCCAAAAGCACTGGGGTGTCGGGTTTAGGGTGTGGGGTTTGGGGTTTAGGGTTTAGGGTTTAGGGTTTAGGGGGCTAGGGTGTGGGCTTAGGGCGCAGAGAAAGTTTCCCGAGCTGCGGCCTGAACGCTGCTTGAAAGCGAGGGCTGCGTGCACCAGCATGGGTTACTAAGCCCTATAATCCCCTTAACGAACCCTATGAAGGGCCTTTTAAGGGCTTATAGGGAATAATAGCCCATGCAGGTATATTAATTTGGAAAGGCTGCTTGCTTGGCGAAGAAGCCATGCTAGGCCCAACTAATGCATGCTGCCTCTATCTAACCCTAAACCTGCTTTCCCTAAACCCTAAACCTGCTTCCGTGCGTGGGCTGGGCAATGACGCCGCACGCTGAAGTTGACTCTGAACACCCTGAACCCTAAGCATTAAGCCGGTGCGGTGGTTCAGGGAACCCTTGGCAAAGACCAAACTTTCCCCGTTATACTAACAGTCCTTAATAGCATGCTTAATAGAGACTATAACAGGGTTTAGGGTTTAGGGATATTAACAGCCCTCCATAGGGATTATAATTGGGTTCAGTGTTTAGGAATACTAACAGCTCCTTAATAGGATTTTAATAGGGGGTACTATGATGCCTCTTGAGGATTGCGAGTACAAGGGGAACATCCCAAACCAAACAGTTCAGAATCGCACAGATGTCGACTGTGGGCCCCGACTGACGATGTGCATGATGTACATCTTGATAGCGATGAGTGCAACGGAGAGATGCCTCAGCCCAAAGCCCTGAAGACATATACGCAGCCCCTAAACCCAAAACAAACAATAATCCTAAACCCCTAGAACTTAACATGTGAGGTTTAGCAGGTGTATGCCTAAGTCCTGCTTGACGAGCGTTAGGACATTTACGGGTTAGGGTGTGGGTGGGGGGGGGGTTAGGTTAGGGAAATACCCTAAACCCTAAACCCTAAACGTGAACCCCTAAACCCTAAAACCTAAACCCTAAACTCTAAACCATAATACCCTAAAGGGTGTTTTGGTTTAAGTTCAAGGCTGAGGGTGGAGGGTCTTCGGAAGCGAGCGGCGTGCGCTTCGGGATCTGAGCCCTGCCGATGCTGGTGCTCAAACGGATCCACTGCAGCATCACCTGGGAACAGGGTTTTATAGGGTTCATAGGGTTCAGGGTTTTAGGTTTAGGGTTTAGGGTTTAGGGTGTAGAGTTTAGGGTTTTTAGGGTTGAGAGGGTTTAGGGTTTATAGGGTTCATAGGGTTCATAGGGTTCATCAGCGTGAGAAAGGGTTCAGGGCCTTTAAGGTTTCGACTCGGAAGCACAAGAGTTAACCGGCTGGGGTCCTAAACCCTAAAGCCTCAAACCGGGGTTGAGTGACTTGCGGGCTTAGGGCGCTAGGACACTAGGAGACTATACTCCCCTTAGAACCTTAATGAAAATAATGTGTTCAATATTCTCTTGGGTCTTAAAAAAACATAATTACCGAGGGGGACACTAGGAGAGGAGAGCACGGCAAACAAAGTTTCAACTCAAACACCAAAGCCTGACTTGGTGTCTCCTGGAACTCGGATTGAACCTGATATGGGGGGGTTTCCAAAAACAGGGGTTCCTGTTTTTGGGGGTCCCTTTACGAGGCTTCTTAACCCCCCCCCCCCCCCCCGCAACTATGTAGGAAGTTGGGCTCAATGAGGGTCCTTGTTTTGTACCGGCACCCGCCCCAAAAAGGGAGCCTAATTTCGAGAACTACCCATGTGGCTTGGGGCTTAGGGTTTTTGAGGGGCTTAGGGGTCTTTGGGGCTTTAGGGCTGTTCGGGCTTCGGGGTCTTTGGGGTTGGGCTGTTTCAGAGGCTTTGGGGTCTTCGGGGTTTCGGGTTCACGGGCAAGGGTATCCTGTGTGCTTGTCTCTGGTTAACTACTACTTGCTTAAGAACCCCCCAAAAAATAAAATATTATAATCCCTATATTACCCTTATGAGGAAGAAGCAAATAGTAGTTGAGAACCCCCCAAAAAATAAAGTATTACAATCCCTATATTACCCTTATAAGGAAGAAGCAAACAGTAGTTGAGTAGCCCACGAAAGAACAGAGACCTGGAGGATCCTTTCATTTGCTTGGACGCCACGCCGCCAAAGCCCGCAAACACTAAGCCACCGCCTCTCAAAAAAAAGACAACAATAATACACTAACAATCATACTAATGACAATAATACTAATGACAATAATACTAATAACAATAATACTAATAACAATCATACTAATAACAATCATACTAATAACAATCATACGAATAGCAATCATACTAATACTGAGAATAGAACTAAATAAATGTTGAACTCCAAATGTGGCTGAGTCGCATAGCCCAGCTCGACAATGCCTTGCATGTGTCTTCTGGCCTGCACATGCCCGCACGGACTGATAGGTTGAGCCTGGTGTTGCTGTTGCTTAATTGGTTTCTTGGCTTAAGGTTTAGGGTTTAGGCTGAGTTTGTGGTTCAGGCTATTGAATGTATGACCTCGGCCTGCAAGGGGTTCGGGGTTGGGTTCTTTGGGCTGGACCTCCTCGTGCGGTGGGGCAGAACAGTCACAGGTACCACCACTCCTGCCAAGCAAAGGAGAGTCAAGCAAATCCGGAATGTTTTGAATGGTGTGCATTTCGCACTGCAAACCCTCAACCCTAAACCCTGAACCCTAAAACCCTAAGCCCTGAAACCTAAAACCCTAGACCTGAAACCCGTGTTGCCTGGAGATCTGGGTGAGGGTGCTGGTCGGAGACAACCCTAAACCCCCAACCCCAAACCCTAAACCCTAAACCCTAATTGGGCTTCGGGGCTAAGAGGGTTTCTCTATTTGTAGCTGATTGGGTCTAGGCTTTCAGGTTGTGCCGCACGGATCTACTTATGGGGGCTGACAGAAACTACGGGCTAATTTGGGTCTCCCCTGTGAAGTTCCCGCAACGTAGATCCCACCCCCCCTGTTTAGAATTGGGATGTTCCCCCTTACACTAACAGCTCCTTCATAGGGATTCGAGTACCCCCTATTATATATATATATATATATCCCCATTAAGGACTGGTATAAGGAGAAAATCCCATGGTCGGAGGCACTTTCGGGCTTGGAGTACATGCTGCATGGGACATCCACCGCACCTGTACACCCTAAATCTTAAAACCTAAACCCGAAACCCGAAACCCGAAACCCGAAACCCGAAACCCGAAACCCGAAACCCTAAACCCTAAACCCTAAACCCCCTGGCGGGTTCACTTCCGGGGACGGTTTTTCAGGTCCTAGCAGCTTTTTCTTGCCTGTTGCTGGTGCTCTGTGCTCACGCTGCATGTTGCAAACATTGGCCTGCGTGTGGTTTTCCTGCGATGTTCAACATGTCGGTTTTTTTTTGTCTGTTGTGACGTGTTGCCATTGCAGCGTTTGCAACTACCAAAAGTTGCGCTACTTTTGGTGCCTGGTTGTCGTCGGTGTTTTGTGCGAGGTCACGAAAAGCGTGGCCTGCGTGGTAGAATCGAGACATGTATGATAGCCTGCCTTTGCTACTTACACCCAGCGCGTTTTGCGCTTTTTTGGTTTCTTCGGGAGGGGGTGGGGGGGGGGGTGGGGGGGTGGTGGGGGGGGTGGGGGGGGGGGGGTGGGGGGGGGGGTTAAGAACGACACTTTGAACCCGGCTTCTTTGGGTGGGGATGCTAAGGAGTGGGAACATCTGCCACGACATCTTCTGTTTCTAGCCGCGCATGCCTTGCCTCTGTAGCGCGCAGCGGATGCTACTGTGCTTGGTTTTCAGCCACTCGGGAAGCGCATCACAGGATTCTCAGCGTAGCCTCGTTAAGAAGTACTGCCTGCTATGGACTCAGGCCTGCAAATCTAAAGTACATGCTTCGTGGTTTGGAGTCGGGGCTTCGGGTCTTAAGTAGATGCTTCGAGGTTCGGACTCGGGGCTTAGGGTCTCAACTAGATGCTTCCTGGTTTGGACATTGGTCTTTGGGCCCTGTGCTTCTTGAAAAGACAACGGATTCTGTGCAATTGCAGCAGCCCCCTCTTTCATACCGAAACCGACTCACAATAATTGTTTTTTTCCGGCCTCTACAACACGAAACCCTGTAAATTACGACACAAACCCATCCCCGGAACTAAACCCGTCGGGCTAAACCCTAAACCCGAATCCCTAAACCCTGCCTGCTGAAAGCGCGCGCGAAGGGAAGCGAAGTAGCCATCTGCCTCGACCAGGAAAGACACGGCCTCAGCCATGCCAGGAGTTCCAGGTTCCGGGTTCAGGTTTTGTGGGTTTATAGGGTTTAGGGTTTAGGGTTTAGGGTTTACCACCCTTCTCTCCCCCCACCACACCAGATCCACCCCCAGCTTCACCACCACCAACACCATCTCCTTCTGCAACATCTCCAGGGTTTAGGGTTTAGGGTTCAGGGCGAAGATCTAAACCCTAAACCCTATACCCAGAGTGGGCACGAGGAGGAACTACAGCCAGCGGCTCCCGAGGTCAGGCCTCGCAGTCGAGAGGCCAGATCCAGCCACTCACTTGCGCACACTCAAGAGGTCAGGGTTCAGGGTTCAGGGTTCAGGATTTCGGGTTTCGGGTTTAGGGTTTAGGGTTTTGGGCTTAGGGTTTAGGGCTTCGCTCGCGTCGCGTCGGAACCCATCTGCTGCAAAGTGCCAGTCGGGCCTGACCCTGGCTTGCTGTCTGGCCTACGTGTCATCCTTCGACACTAAGCTGCCCAGTAACCCAGGCTTTCTTTGGGTGCCCTTTTTTGCTTTTTGGGGTTTATTTGGGAACCTAAACCCCCAAAAAAAGGGAATAAGGGTACTACTGGCCATCCTAGGACACCGCCTCACCAGCACTTGCGCTCGGCTTCTCCACACGTATGTGTTTTCTTCTCCTGCTTCTTCTCCTCGTTCTTCTGTTTCTTCCTCTGAGGGCGAACTTTCGGGGCGTTTAAGGCTTTCCGGGTTCAGAGCTTTAGGACTTCGGGGCTTTGCAGTTGAAGGCTGAGAGCTTTTGGGCATCAACGGCCCAGATCTTACTTGCACAGGTATGTTGAAATGGATGCTTAAACGCTGTAAGCCTTAACCCCAGCTCAGCTGAGGCCGCCGCCGGCAGGAAAATTGGCTGAACCTGTCGGCTCACCACATCAGTTTAGGGTTTTAGGGCTTTCGGCCCCCCACCGACAAAGCCTAGAAGAAGCTCCACGAAGCCCTGTGTCCTGCCCTAAACCTTTAGGGTTTAGGGCTTGGGGTTTAGGACTCGCCAAATCCGAACACCCAACCCTCAGTCTATAGCCTGCATATCGGAGATTTGAGAGATTTGTCTGCTTTTGCTGAGTTTGGTGTTTAGGATCCCTCAACTCTGGACCCCAAACCACTCCACCCTCAACTCTCCCTACCCTACACCAGAAACCCTTAAACCCCATATGCCACCAAACCGAAAATCTTAAGCTAAGCCCGAAACCCTAGACCCTAAGTCACAAACCTTGTAAACCTAGTGTCATGGCACATGAAGGCCTTCACTCGCGGCACGATTTGGACCTCATTGGACGCCTCGACATACGCAGGCAGGTGCATGGGTGGCTATCAGGAGATGGGTCCAGCGAGGTTTAGGGCTTGGGGTCAAAAGAGGATAACTGAGGGCTATTGGAACCTTAGTCTACCCATGAACCTTGAAGCACGTGTCGAATCATTGGGCTTAGGATGGAGTCTCGGGAGGGGCGTGCGGGCGGTTTTCGGCTTTCGACACGCATGCAGCAAGAGACGAAGACCTGGGTGGAGGGCCACCATGGGTTTAGGGTTTAGGGTTTAGGGTTTAGGGTTTAGGGTTTAGGGTTTAGACCCTGGACTTGTCTCCGAGGCCTGCCCCAGATTCCCTGTCTTGAAGCCTCCGACTTCAGGGGGTAGGGTTTAGGGTTTAGGGTTTAGGGTTTAGGGTTTAGGGTTTAGGGTTTAGGGTTTAGGGTTTAGGGTTTAGGGTTTAGGGTTTAGGGTTTAGGGTTTAGGGTTTAGGGTTTAGGGTTTAGGGTTTAGGGTTTAGGGTTTAGGGTTTAGGGTTATAGGGTTTAGGGTTTAGGGTTTAGGGTTTAGGGTTTAGGGTTTAGGGTTTAGGGTTTAGGGTTTAGGGTTTAGGGTTTAGGGTTTAGGGTTTAGGGTTTAGGGTTTAGGGTTGCCCTCCGAAGGATAGTAGAAGTGCCCTTCGGGGACCCTTCAATGGGGAGGATTGATTCGGGCTGCTCGTGATCCTGCTTGCAACTACCTCAAGAATCCAGACCTCCCTAACACCTAAACCCTGACTCCCGGTGCACTACTGTAAAGCCCCAGTAACCCCCCCCCAACCCCTCAACGCTCGGGATGCCTGTAGCTGACGAAGACCTCAATTAAACCCTATTCAATGCCGCCCCCCCCCCCCCCCCCCTCCCCCCTCACCCTACACCCTAAACCCTGACCTTAAGCCCTAAAACCTGAACCCTAAATCCTAACCCTAAACGCCCTGAAGAGGGCTCGCATGAACCTCGCAAGCAACCCGGTCGAAGTGCCTTCTTGGCATTCAAGAGCTCCCACAGGGCGGCAAAGTAGCACTTGCAAAACATGTGGTGATCCTCTCTTGCAGCTTCGGGCTGTGGGGTGTTTTATTTATTTACCATTTTTTTTGGTGGGGGGGGGGAGTTAGGGTTTAGGGTTTAGGGGTTAGGGTTTAGGGTTTAGGGTGTAGGGTTGAGGGTTGAGGGTTTAGGGTTTAGGGTCTAGGGTCTAGGGTTTAGGGTTTAGGGTTTAGGGTCTAGGGTTAAGGGTTATATAGGGTGGGGGGGGGGGGGGGGGGGGGGGGGAAATTACTCGTCTACGCTAAGCCACAGCGACCACCATAACACATCCAATAATGCTTTGTTGAAAGATGCCCTGGTCGGGTCCTCGGCTATAACGTCGACATCCCACCCGTCGACTTCCGGGTGAGACGCCAGCGCAAGCGTCATGGAGTACCTGGCTGAAAGGAGGATACAGCTTATGTATATATATATATATAGCCGCTTAGGGCGGATGAAGCCCTAAACCCAACGCCCCCCCCCCCCCCAAAAAAAAAAAAAAAAAAAAAAAAACAAAATATATATATATATATATATATACATATATATATATATACATATATATATATATAAGAAACAGAACAACAACCTAGTAACTACTAGTAGTTCTTTGGGGTGAAGCACTGCAAGTAGAGGGGGTTGGTTGAGTGATAGGGTTTATTAGTTCATGGTTGGGATAACATTAAAACTTGAATTTGTTTGGGTTTAAGTACCCTTAAAAATGCGAAAGGTTTAGGGTCTAGGGTCTAGGGTTTAGGGTACCCAACTATGACAAGGTTTAGGGTTGGGGGTTGCCGACCCTAAGTCTGGCCGGCGCGGCGTGGAGAAGGCGAAGGCAGGGAAAACGTGTTGGCTGGACAGCCCCGCCAACTCGAATACGAGCCTCAGCTTTGAAGGGGGGCTTTTGGGGTTTAGGTTTTTTTCAGGGTTTGGGGTTTAGGGGTTAGGATGTAGGGTTCAGGTTTTGGAGTGTGGGGTTTCGGGGTTTAGGAATTTTCTTGGTGGACTTTTTTGGGGGCGGCGTTAAGGCTGCAATGGGGCTTTGAGGGGCTTAGGGCCGAGGGTGGGTTCCTAGCGCAGCCAAGCCACGTGGCGTGGGAGGTCGAGCGCGTCAGCGAGGGGACGCTGAAGAGGTTGCGCGACTGGCGCTGGGCGAAGCTACCCGAAACCCCTAAATCCTAAGCCCACATCCCGACTACAAACTTGTGCAACAAACCCTGTAAAGAAAGAATCCTGAACCGTGACCATAAGAAAAGAACTTGAGCACCCCTTACCTGAGACCAGAGACATCTGCAGGATCCTGTTTAGCTGCCTTCCTGCCCAGACAGAAGCTCCAAATTCCCAAACCTCTAAACCCTCAGCCTCCAAAGACTCATGGTACTTGCATGAAGTGCAATGAGAGCCCCACATAGGGTTCTAACCAGGCATAGCTAGATTTGCCCTGAGTATACACGCAAATAACTATCCATGAACCTCCAAGTACACCTAAACCCTACACCCTACACCCTAAACCCCCAAACCCTGAACCCTAAACCCTACACCCCAAGCCCTAGAATACCTGAACCCTCCGAAACCCTGCACCGCCAAGGCCGCGCAGCTTAAAACGTGCTGGGGGTGCCAGGAGGACGGGCGGTTGGAACAGGGTCCAAGACCGCTCCTCCTTGCCCATAGTGAGACCTTCCATGTTTAGGGTTTAGGGTTTAGGGTTTAGGGTTTAGGGTTTAGGTTTTAGGGTTTAGGGTTCAGCATCTCTGGTCCAAGCATTCACTAAGGGTGTTTGGCATCACCCCACGCGTTTGGCATCACCCCTCCCTCCCAGAATCCCTTTTCATCTGAAATATATATCTTCTCTTTTACCTAACCTATTTGTTTATCACCAACCAATTTTTCTCATTCGGCTCGCAACACAGCCATCTACCACCAACCCCACAAAAAGCTTCAGAAAACACCCCGAAAAGGATGGAACACAAATTTGCCTGCTCCCACAATGAAAAATGCTGTTTTTTGGTACTGAAATCGACGGTTTCGGGACCACTCCCTTTTACACCAAAGCACCACCACAGCCCCAGATAGCTTTCAAAAAAAAGCCTCAAAAGCCTTCAAAAAGCCCCCCAGAAAGGGTGGAACCCAGGATTTGCTGGTCACCTGTCCGGGGGCTCCAGGGGGGGTCCGGGGGGGTCCCGGGACATTTGTCCCGGGGGGGCCCTGGGACGCCCCGGGACACCCCAGGACAACCTGTCCCTAAACCTGAACCCTAAACACTAAACCCTAAACCCTAAATCCTAAATCCTAACATCCTAAACCCTAAACCCTGAATCCTAAATCCTAAATCCTAAATCCTAAACCCTAAACCCTAAACCCTAAACCCTAAACCCTAAACCTAAACCCTGAACCCCAAACCCTAAATCCTAAATCCTAAATCCTAAATCCTAAACGACCAAACCGGGAGCACAGCCCCATTAAAGTTTAAATATACATAGGTAGAGAAGGTTTAGGGTTTAGGGTTTAGGGTTTAGGGTTTAGGGTTTAGGGTTTAGGGTTTAGGGTTTAGGGTTTAGGGTTTAGGGATAGTGAGACCTTCCATGAGTTGACTCTCGTTTATAGCGTATAGGGTTGTTTATGAGGGTTGAGGGTGTTTTAGGGTTGTCTGGGGAGGGAGCTTTCACCCTAATGCAACGCTCGTCCAACAAGCATCCACTCCCACCACCCATGCCCGAACCATGATAACATCCATGAGTTTCCTTGTTTTTTTCCTTCGCAGAAGGACCTCATTATAAGTACTAAATTGTAAGACCCTTTTAGATCACTCACTATTTTTCCTTCGCAAAAGGGCCTCATTATAAGTACTAAATTGTAAGACCCTTGTAGATCACTCACTATTTTTCTTTCACTCGCTACCGGGCTAAAACTATTATTCATTGAAGCCAAGATAAGAAGTACCATATTTAGAAAATCACTTAGATGAATAAAAACCAAGGGCCCCTGAAGAAATATCATAATGAACGTGCGTGAAGGAAAGCGAACGATGTGCCCCCCTCAAGAGGGGAAACGAAACCACATCCAGAAAACAAAAACCTAAACATCTGTCACATTATTCTACATAGTGCTAGCCTTGACCAGCCGCTCACGACGCAGCACCTGCAATCCTCTCGTAAGTACAATTATATTTGGGCTCACTATATGTATATATATATATATGCTCACGCCCCCCCCCCATGATCCACGTTTCTGCTTCGAAACAGATGGATCTTGGGAGGAGAGGGGGCCATGAGCTAGCGATAAAAACAAAGAAAGGGCCGATAAAAACCTATATCATTTCAAGTCAGGCAGGTCATTTACATCAACAAGGTAGAAAAATACCCGAAAAAATCATGTTTTTTAGAAAACTCGAGCCGGCTCGAATTTTCAAAAAAAACTGACACAGTAGGTCGCCCAAACACGAGCAGGCTCGAATTTTCCAAAAAAACCTAAATTTCAGGATCTATGAACAGCCCGGTAGATCCTGAAAGTTAGGCTTTTTTGGAAAATTCGAGCCTGCTCGAGTTTTCGAGACGTGGTGCTTCAAGAATTTTCGGAAAATTCGAGCCGGCTCGAATTTTCCAAAAAAAACTGACACAGTAGGTCGCCCAAACACGAGCAGGCTCGAATTTTCCAAAAAAAAACCTAAATTTCAGGATCTGTGGCTCCAGCAGCCCGGTAGATCCTGAAAGTTCGGTGTTTTTTGGCAAATTCGAGCCTGCTCGAGTTTTCGAGACGTGGTGCTTCAAGAATTTTAGGAAAGTTCGAGCCAGCTCGAATTTTCCAAAAAACTGACACAGTAGGTCGCCCAAACACGAGCAGGCTCGAATTTTCCAAAAAAACCTAAATTTCAGGATCCATGGCTCCAGCAGCCCGGTAGATCCTGAAAGTTCGGTGTTTTGTGGAAAATTCGAGCCTGCTCGAGTTTTCGAGGGTGCTTCAAGAATTTTAGGAAAAATCGAGCCAGCTCGAAATTTCCAAAAAAAACTGACACAGTAGGTCGCCCAAACAAGAGCAGGCTCGAATTTTCCAAAAAGAAACCTAAATTTCAGGATCTATGGCTCCAGCAGCCCGATAGATCCTGAAAGTTAGGTTTTTTTGGAAAATTCGAGCCTGCTCGAGTTTTCGAGACGTGGCGCTTCAAGAATTTTCGGAAAATTCGAGCCGGCTCGAATTTTCTAAACAAATGCTGAAACCATGGCAGTGCGACCCCAAGGCCTCATAGATGACATAATTTAGGTTTTTTTTTGAAAAATTCGAGCCTGCTCGAGTTTTCGAGACCTGGAGCTTCAAGAATTTTCGGAAAATTCGAGCCGGCTCGAATTTTCTAAAAAATGCTGAAACCATGGCTGTGTGACCCCAAGGCCTCATAGATGACAGAATGTAGGTGTTGTTGGAAAATTCGAGCCTGCTCGAGTTTTGGTGACCTGGTGCCTCGAGAATTTTCGGAAAATTCGAGCCGGCTCGAGTTTTCCCTATATCTCTTGAAATTCTGACTGCGGGAATTGATACAATTAGTAGCATTAGTTACTAATTCTAATTCAATTGTTAAGTTTCCCATATATGTTAACGGCAAATATGTAACTTGTGAGAAGAGGCCACGCAATGGCTTAAATCCAACAGCCGTTTTGTTCTTAAACCCTTGACAATGAACATAAGCACTACCTTTGTGTAATTTAAACCTAAACTATCAATGAGGATATCTTCGGGACTAAAAGTTTCCATTCCAAATAGATACCATAGCTAATTTAATTGCATATACATACCTTCAACTTGTATTCAATCAAGTAATTCAAAACTATATGAACTGTCTTTACTATTGTTCTTCTTCCTACCTTTCACCTGCTTAACTGCTTTATCTACATCATTATTCTCAACTAACTTTCTTATCTCTTCGTAAGCATTTTGTTTAAATTGCTTCTCTATCCTCGATTTCTCTATTTGTTCGTATGTTGTTGCTTTCTTATGAAACGCTATGAATATTATGTCGATTATTGCATCAAACTGTTGTTCAAAACTATTCTTCGGTTATAGGCAGATGTCCTGCTTTGTTTTTAACTTTTAACATTGCCTATATCTTCAGAAGGATGATTTTGTAGAGGGTCTAATGTTGATTTCTTTGATGCTATACTTCCTTATAATCAAACATACCAACAGGGTCTCCTGCTTTCCGCATTCTTAAATTTGTCCCAGTGTCTTCTGGTCGCGGTCCTGTTACAAAAGGAGAACCAGAACTACAACTTCTGAATACATTACCATAATCATTGTTTATTTGTTGCCCCGATGCTGAACCTAAACTATGACTTATACTACCAGGAATTCCAGTTTTTTCTTTTCTTTAACCGTCTATTTCAATAAAACCATCTTATATGAACTGACCTACATCTTTATAGCGCTGAGTCTGTTGCGTCTTGTATAAAAGAAGTTTTCAATCATCATAAACATCTCTACCGCTTTTAGTCCCAGCAATGTATAAAATAGAGCCATTTTTGATATATCCCGTCAGGATTGTCATACGCTAATTTAAGTCCTTGCGTGTCCGTTAAGAATGTCTCTGTCTTTGCGAATTCGTCTCTAACTTCATTATGTAGTCTGCTTCTTGTGTTAGGTGCTTTATTTGAAATCCCTTCATCACTTCTTTTATGTTTATGCATTATACAATGGTTTATAGTTTTTTATGTAATTTCATGTAATCAATGAATATTGTTGAATTTCAGAAAGGTGTATATTGAAAGCCATTATAGAGTGAATAACAGAGATTAGCAAACCACACAAAACCAAATCCAGAAACGGATTCTGTTTGTAGAGTTCTGTTGTTTAACAGTGTAGATAATCAATAGCAAGTTGTAGCTTCAGACATGGCAAGACAGGAAAGTATCGTAAATACCGGTGTTTTTCACTTCAACAATATGTGTAAGTAAGCACAGGTGCAGAAGGACAAGCAAGAAAAGGATACATATGGATCATGGGGGGGTGACCATATATATATGTGTAAATATATATATACTAAAACATACGTATATACATATGATTACATAGTTGGCACACACATCTCTCTCTCTCTCTCTCTCTCCCTTTCTCTCTTTCTCTGTTTCTCTATTTCTCTCTTTCTTTCTCTCTTTCTCTCTTTCTCTGTTTCTCTGTTTCTCTGTTTCTCTGTTTCTCTGTTTCTCTGTTTCTCTGTTTCTCTGTTTCTCTCTTTCTCTCTTTCTCTCTTTCTCTCTTTCTCTCTTTCTCTCTTTCTCTCTTTCTCTCTTTCTCTCTTTCTCTCTTTCTCTCTTTCTCTCTTTCTCTCTTTCTCTCTTTCTCTCTTTCTCTCTTTCTCGCTTTCTCTCTTTCTCTCTTTCTCTCTTTCTCTCTTTCTCTCTTTCTCTCTTTCTCTCTTTCTCTCTTTCTCTCTTTCTCTCTTTCTCTCTTTCTCTCTTTCTCTCTTTCTCTCTTTCTCTCTTTCTCTCTTTCTCTCTTTCCCTCTTTCTCTCTTTCTCTCTTTCTCTCTTTCTCTCTTTCTCTCTTTCCCTCTTTCTCTCTTTCTCTCTTTCTCTCTTTCTCTCTTTCTCTCTTTCTTCTCTCTGTCTTCTCTCTTTCTTCTCTCTGTCTACTCTCTTTTTTCTCTCTTCGTTTCTCTCTTCTTTCTCTCTTCGTTTCTCTCTTCTTTCTCTCTTCGTTTCTCTCTTCTTTCTCTCTTTCTCCCTTCTTTCTTTCTTTCTTTCTTTCTCTCTCTCTCTCTCTCTCTCTCTCTCTCTCTCTCTCTCTCTCTCTGTCCCTCTCTCTCTCTGTGCCTCTCTCTCTCTCTCGAAAAACCCAAACCCTGGCCAGCAGCAGGCCCACCGCCGAAAAAGCAGTCGCCTCGCGAGGCTGCTGGCAGGGACTTCATGACCCAGCATTTTTGGCCACTCAGGGCCTAACAATGTGACAGTCGCTACGGCCACTGGAGGATTGGCGCTTCTGCCTCTCACAAGGAGGCAGGACCCGATTGGGCAAACCAAGTCGAACAGTCAATAAAGTACAGCATGCGCTTAAGGCAATCAATCAAAGATTCTGTTTGAAAGGCATCTGGCAGGGCCAGCCAATTGAGACGCAACGCTTGTGCTGCACCTGCTCCTGCTAGCCGAGAAAGCAAAAAATCTTCCTCCGACGGCTGCCTCTCCCTCTCGCAAAGAAGCAACAAGCTCCGGACAATGTAACGAGTTCCATCAGGACTCATAGCATTCGCACGCGAGCTTAGATGATGGCGAACGTCAGAGGGCCACTCAGAGGAGTTTTTAAGACGGCTTCCCTGATAGATGTGCACCCGAAGCGGCTCCATGGCCAGAGAATGAAGTAAAAATGCAATCCAGCTGGCACAGGCAATCGGTTGAGCAAAATCTTGGACGCCTTGCGCATTTCAAGCCACACATTCCACACGTATCAGGCTTACAAAAGCTTCCTTGAGGTATAAACTTACCCTCAACCCTAGCCCTGAAACCCTGAACCCTCAACACTTTTTTTGAGACCTGACCTGAAGACTGCGAGCGCCCTGCCTCAACACTCAACCCTTAATTTGACCTGGTAGGAGTGAATCCCAGAAGTGGCATGGTCAGCCAAAAGAACACATAAGGGCAGGAGTCGTCAGACCTATGGGGTATCCACGTTCACGTGCGCCGTAATGATTTTAATACTGGCTTTATAAAAAGTGAAAGAACCCCCATTATGATTATAAGCGTGCGTCAACTTACCTTTGTATTATACTATTATGGGGGGCGAGTGAATGAATGTACTGTAGTGAGTTCACGTACACCCAACCCTCTATCTCTAGCTCCTATTAGTGGTTGATCTCGGGATGAGTCTTAATGTCTTGAGTGACTAACCGGCTTAGAGATCCAACCGCAACACCCATCACACCTTGAGACCCGGTTAACGCCTGGTCTGGCTCCACCTGAGTAGACAGGGAGAAGGGTTCGGGAGGGGTTGCAGGTGAGCTGAGCTGGCGGCCACCTGGCGCAGGGTGAGACCACAGAGCTCTGCCTCCCGCTGTGCGGGTGACAAAGCCAAAAAGAGTTCGAGAAACCTGGTCATGGCTGCGGCACACATCACGCAAGTAGGGCCTTCTCGGAAAGGGATAGGGCTTAGGGGCTTGTGCAGGGCACTATCTCCAAGTCTAGGGCCTTTTCCCCATAATAATAAGTTGTTTAAAGGCGCGAGCTGATTCATTAAACTACAACCGTAATCGAATAGTAGGGGCAAAGAGGAAGTTCCAGCCCTGGTTCGTCAATAAGGCTTGGGGTTCACTCCGTTCATCTGTTTCCAAGCTGACCGTAAGCGCCCCAGAAGTCCTATTGAACAAAGTGAGCAATAAAGAAATGGCGGCTGAAACATGCTTGCTCATGCTTGAAGGAGCTCACAGAGCGCTTAAAAAACACCAGGGAAGGGGAGGCGTGTCGAGTTTGGTTCATGATTCACGTGATACAATAATTATACTAGAGGCGCGAAGGTATATGGCGGCTAGATTCGCCCAGTCTTTCCTGGTGCGTTTAAAGACCCATAAAAGCCTCCATTAAAAGAAGCTCTTTGTTGGGGCTTTCAATGAGTCCTCTAATGCGGCTTGCATTGCTGGATATACCGGCTGATCTGTAATGGACCCATGAAGATAAATGCAGAAGATACTGTCCCAAAGACTTGGTTGAATAGGAACAAGGATGTTCCTGCTAGTAACTAGTAGTTAATATTTTGAATATAGGAAACCATCCCATAAAATAAACATAGTAGTAACAACAATAATAATACTACTACTACTACTACTACTACTACTACTACTGCTGCTACTACTACTACTACTACTAATAATAATAATAATAATACGAATACTACGAAAATTAGTGCGCTTAGAATGGAGTGAGTGAAATAAACGAAAGCATGAACAGCGAGAACAAACAGTAAAAGCCCAAAATCACTCACAAAAAGATCAGGCCCGGGTAGTCGTATAAGGCTTAGCGCATGATAGCAATCATGGCACCAGCACATTCTTTCCCCAGAGCACCCATGCCCGAACCATGACAAGGTCCGTGGCAGATTCCCCAGAGCGTCAATGCCCGAAACATGATCACATTCACGGTACAAACCCTAAACCCTAAACCCTAATCCATTCCCCAAAGCTGTTCCGGGTCCAGGGATCAGGGTGGCCCAGGGACACAGTTTAGGGTTTAGGGTTTAGGGTTTAGGGTTTAGGGTTTAGGGTTCAGGGTTCAGGGTTTATTTAGGGGCTAAGCAAAAACCAGGTGCCTTGGTAGGCGAGGGCGCTGAGGTACTGCGGGTGAAGCCTGGGAATCTCGCGCTTGAGGAGGCTTTGACAGAGGGGTCGGAATGACTCGTATCCCCTTAGGGTCCCTCTAAAATGCGCTATACTAACCTCCGCCCCCTCCACCGGATGTTGGACCCCCCTCCCCACTCAAGTCCTAACCCTAAACCCTAAACCGTAAACCCTAATCCCTGAACCCTACTCATTACTAGATTGCTTTTACAACCACCAATATCAGCAAGGCCCTTATGTCACAGACCCGGAGCTGGGGGTTTGAGACTGAGAGTCAAAAACAGATCTTAGCTTAGGGTTTCAGCGTTGAAGGTCTCGGGGCTTCTTCCCTAAGCCAACACTACATACACCTTAAACCCTAAAACTCTAAACCTTTAGGGTTTCAGAGTTTCAGGAGTTATTGATTCAGGGCTTTGAGGGGAAGTCAGGACGCGCTTTGGGTTGGGTGTTCGGTTTAGGGTCTAGGGTTCAGGGTTCAGGGTTTAGGTTTTGGGGTTCAGGATTTAGGGTTTAAGGTTTAGGGTGGTAAGACAGGCTCGGGGTAAAATGTTGGGTTCAGGGTTTGGGCTTTAGGGGCTTGGGTTGAGGGTTGAATGGGGGTTGAAGGGTTCAGGGTGTGGATTTCACTTCAGGTTTAGGCGTCTGGCAGAAGCTTTGGGAGTAGCGCAGGAATCGCACCTCGGCACACATTCCCCCGCAACCCAAGATCCCTAACCCTAAACATTATATCTCTGAGGCCAGAACCCTATATCCCAAATCCTACACCCTATGTCCCTAAACCCTAAGCCCCGAACCCTAAACCCTCCACCCTATGTCTCTAAACCCTAGACTTCCTAAACCCTATACCCCTTAACCCACCTATTATAAAGGGATTCCGAAAACGGGGGTACCCTTTTTGGGGGGGGGTATATTAAGGGTACCCCTATTTTGGGAAATGCCCTAAGCATTGAGGTCGCCACAGAGTGTCCGCGTCGGCGACGGTCAAGAATATCTTGGACCTCGGCTCTTCATCACAGGGTAGTTTCGAAAGGGTTTAGGGTTTAGGGTTCAGGGTTTGGGGTTTAGGTTTAGGGTTTCGGGTTTAGGGTTAGGGTTTAGGGGTTGGGGTTCGGGGTTTAGGGTTTAAGGGTTGAGTTTCATGGGCTTTTCATGTGGTCCCTTACCCTCTTGAAAGGGCTCCGATGTGGGCCCTTGGGTTGAATAGGGTATGTAAGTTGCATATACAGGGTCCTCTGTTAAGGGCCTATACTCAGGGACCATGTAACGACCGTGAACCCTGAACCCTGAACCCTAAACCCTAAACCCTAAACCCCAAACCCTAAACCCTAAACCCTAAACCCTACCGGGTCGCCTTGTAACGACCCGCCGAAGACTTCAGCACGTTGCTTCTTTTCTAAGGGCCTGGGGGGGGGGGGGGGGGGGGGGGGGGATGCAGCCTGGGTGATTTAGGGCTTAGGGGTTTAGGGTTTTGGGTTTAGGGTTTAGGGTTTAGGGGTTTAGGGTTTAGGGTTTAGGGTGTAGGGTTTAGGGTTTAGGGTTTAGGGTTTAGGGTTTAGGGTTTAGGGCTTAGGGTGTGGGGTGTAGGGTGTAGGCTTTTTGGGTTTAGAAGTCGCTACACCACCAACCCGATCGGGCATGGGGTCTCCGCTCGGTGTGATACCTCAGTTGTCCAGTATCCTACAGGAAATAAAGGTTAACCTTTGGGGTTATAAAGGGAATTTAAGAACCCAAAAAGGTTAAGGGGTTATATACCTACTCTACTACTAAGATACAGTATCAAAGGAGCAAGCGAATTCGGGGCGTCTGGTGATCTCGGTTCCCCAGGAAGATCTAGGACCTAAGGTTCAGGGTTTAGGGGCTTGTGGTTTGACCCTTTTTGTGTTTTTCAAGGAGTTGATAGGGATCCCCACCCTAATAAAAGCAACAGGGGCACTGCTGCGCATCCTAATGATGCGAGCTTTCTCTCCTCCCGACAATCGCCCCCCGGCCCCTGAAGCTAGAAGTATACAGAAGTCCCTGCACACTGAACCTCCAAGACCCTTCACCCCAAAAGCGAAGCCCCTAGACCCTAAAAGCTGAAAGCTGTAGGAAGGCACGCCCCTGAGTTCGAGGCAAGTCGTTCTGGCACAAGGCGGCCCCATATTTCCGGAGCGCCTTGCGGCTTCGGGCTTCGGGCTCAGGGTTTAGTTTGTAGGGTTTCATGTCGGAGGTTTCTGGCTCGGAGTATGTTGTTTTGTTCTGAGCGCTTGGAGATGTTTGGTGTGGATTAGGGGTTTAGGGCTTTGCCATGTGGTTTAGGACCCAGGTTCAGGGGGGGCGTTGCGTTTCGTGTGGTGAAGGGGGCGCCAGGGGTTTGGAGCCCAGGAGCCCATATTTTCGTAAGCCCCCACATGAACTCCTACAGGATTTTGGGTTTGGGGTTTAGAGCAGATGCTTGTTTTCCTGGAATGTAATCCCCGAATCCCCCAAACCGTGAACCCCAAGCCCTAAGCTGCCAAATCGCGACAACAGCGGTGCTGCCTGCGACACTGTCAGCGCCACCCTAAACCCTAAACCCTAAACCCCAAACCCTCAACCCTCAACCCTAAACCCTAAACCCTAAACTCGCAGCAAGGCCCGACTGCCCCTGATTTCCTCCTCCGGAAAGAATTCAGACTGTCTGGTCCTAGATATCAGTGGCCCTGAACGCACTCACTCGCTGCGGCAGCCCTTCTGACGTCGGGCGCTTACAGGGGTTTACAGAATTTTAGACTCAGAAGATTCTATAGTTTAAGGGCTTCCGCTTGGCCCTACACCCTAAGCTATCGGGTTTAGGCATTCGGGTCGAGGCGCGAAACAAGCCCGTCTCAAGACTCACCACGTAAGCCCTAATGCATCGAGACCTCGGGGCTCCCTTCAAAACCTGGGGTTTTGGGGTTTAGGGTTTAGGGTTTAGGGTTTACCACAAGCTGAGGTAAGAAACCTAAATACTTACCTCTCCAAATAGGGGTGCCCTTATATACCCCAATCTAACATAACCCATATCATAAGAATCACCAGAATATGCGAGCCCCAACTTCTCGCAAGCCCCCCAAATGTCGCTTTGGGACCAAACGAACCCTAAAGGCTTCCTACGGTCCACCGGGGTTTCGGGTAACCCTAAACCCGAAACACCCTAACCCTAAACCCTAAAAGCCAAAACCTAAAACCTAAAACCTTAAAACCTGAAACCTAGACCCTAAACCCTAAACCTGAGTTTAGGATTAGGGCTCAGGGGCATATACCTTCAGAAGGGATATAAGTAACATAGGGCACATAATCCAACATCCAGGGATCGTTTTGGGGTCTCCGAAGATCCTCTGGATACCTCAAGAGAGGACCCCAGAAATCCTTATTTAGGATTTGTATAGTTCAGGGTCTAGGGTTTAGGGTTCAGGGTTCAGGGTTTAGGGCTAGGGTTTGGGACTCCTCCTGAAATACCTAGAAACCTGAACTCCCTCCCCCAAAACTACTCTGACCCCCGAATTCATGGCTTGCGTTTGATACATGAAGGCCAGGTGCCTGCCGGAAGGCGAACTGAGTGTTCGAGGACTTGCCGGCAATTTCGCCCGGCAGCCCCTGCAAAAGGGATCCCAGTTAGGAGCTTGGATGTAAGGATTTGAAGGGACTCGGTCAGGACCTAAGGATCTAGAGTTTCGAGGTATCGGGGCTACATGAAACCCCTCTCTCCCCTCTCTCCCTCTCTCTCCCTCTCTCTCCCTCTCTCTCCCCTCGCTCTCCCCTCGCTCTCCCCTCGCTCTCCCCTCGCTCTCCCCTCTCTCTCCCCTCTCTCTCCCCTCTCTCCCTCTCTCCCTCTCTCCCTCTCTCCCTCTCTCCCTCTCTCCCTCTCTCCCTCTCTTTCTCTCTCTCTTTCTCTCTCTCTCTCTCTTTCTCTCTCTCTCTCTCTTTCTCTCTCTCTCTGTCTCTCTCTCTCTCTCTCTCTCTCTCTGTCTCGCACTCTCTCTCTCTCTCTGTCTCTCACCTCACGCCGCAAATCACGGCACCAAGTCGCTCATTGTATCTCATTGTCATGTAGGGTGTGCCAGGCTCGGAATAGGGCTTGATTCCTACTTTGTGCCCATCAAATTCCCGGCGCCGTAATGCGGCGATGCAGGGGGGTGGACATTGCGAGCGGCGAGCAGATGGTGGGTTCGCTGCATGTGGATGGTTTGTGGCAGGGCATTTGCGGGCGTGGCAGCAGGGGGGGGGGGGCATGGCCTCCCTAAACTTGGCAGCCCCGCCGGCAGCTGCCAAGGCAAGCATGCTTTGCTGGCCGCGTAACTCGGTGGCCCGTCGCAACCATCGATGCGCATTCTTGAGCCTCGCCGTCAAGCATGCGTTCGAATGATGGCGTCGCGCAGCAGAGTATCGTCCTTTGCAGCACGTCCCTTTCATGTGCCGAAATGCCGAAATGCACCAAGACCTAAATTTCAGCATGTGTTGGGCTTCAAGTTCCGAAAGGAATCACCGCATCAGCCCGGAAACCACGATACACACAATAAACGACAACACTTTGTGTTCGAGGACGTTGCGATTTTTTAAGCCAGCAAAAAGCGCCAGCCCTTTTTTTGGCACGCGTGCATTGATTTTCCACCACAACATGTTGCAAGGAGCGAAAAAGAGGCATGCACGCATCCTCCCATGTCGTGGCCCCGGCAGGCTGCCTAGGGTTTAGGGTTTAGGGTTTAGGGTTTAGGGTTTAGGGTTTAGGGTTTAGGGTTTATAGGGTTTATAGGGTTTATAGGGTTTATAGGGTTTATAGGGTTTATAGGTTTATAGGGTTTATAGGGTTTATAGGGTTTATAGGGTTTATAGGGTTTATAGGGTTTATAGGGTTTATAGGGTTTATAGGGTTTATAGGGTTTATAGGGTTTATAGGGTTTATAGGGTTTAGGGTTTAGGGTTCCGGGTTTAGGGTTCAGGGTTTGGATTTGGGTTTGGGTTTGGTTTAGGAATTGTTTCTCTTGATGCTCATTGCAATGTCTGCCCTGTTCACACGCCAGGTTCCCAACTCCTTGGCCTTGGATTTCAAAGGCTTTGGCCTCGTGGCTCTGAAGGGCCGAGAGAACGTAATCCCTTCTTTGTTGTTGCTTCTTTTTGCTATCCCATTGAGGGTTTAGGGTTTAACCCCTTGTCAAAAATCATATTTAAAAGTCCGGGGGTGCGTTTAAGGAGGCTCAATATATCTGAGGATAAGGGGGACCCTTAAACGGGAACCCTTCCTTACCCTCTTCTGGCTCTCTTAAACAGGGACCTTATTCAGAGGGTTTATATCCCCAACGGTCCCCCTAATCCTATCGTAAGCGCACCACGACGCCTAAACCCTAAACACTAAACTAAAGAAATGATCCGCCGCCCGAAGCCCCATAGCCATACTGGGGTTTCCGCAAAGTAGGGTACCCTGATTTATGTGCTCCTAAAAAAAGGGCTGGAGTATTTTGGGCACATGTTGTGGGTACACCCCCCCCCCCCCCCATGATAGGAAAGGGCCGCACCCTAAACCCTAAGCCCTAAACCCTAAGCCCTATTGCGCCCCCATGTGCCTTGGGATGGAAGGTCGCGAAGATGTCGGCGAAGAGATGTTTCTGCAGCGACTTCTATACGGTTCTCAAGGGAGGAGGGTTCCTGGGGTTTAGGGATACGGTTTAGGGTTTAGGGTTTAGGGTTTAGGGTTCAGGGTTCAGGGTTTAGGGTTTAGGGTTTAGGGTTCAGGGTTCAGGGTTCAGGGTTCAGGGTTCAGGGTTTAGGGTTGAGGGTTGAGGGTTTAGGGTTTAAGGTGTAGGGTTTAGGGTTTAGGGTTTAGGGTTTAGGGTTTAGGGTGTAGGGTGTAGGGTGTAGGGGGGGGTATGAAATCCAAGGGTTCCCCAATACTCCCTATTACTCCCTAAGGCTAAGTTTCCCTCAGGTTCCCCAGGTACCTACCCCCCATGAACCCCCCTCCCTTAAGAACTTTAGGGTTTAGGGTTTAGGGTTAAGGGTTTAGGGTTTAGGGTTTAGGGTTTAGGGTTTAGAGTTTACTGTGGGGGTTAGGTTGGTGGACGTCACAGCTGTTGGATCCATAGGGGTCGCAAGAATTGCGAATAGTATTCCCTTAAGGCACCCTCAAACTTGGCTGCACTTAGCAGGGTAGCTAGAAATTTAATTTTTAGCTGCCTTATTAAATTATTAAGAAACCCAAAAAACCCAAAAAGGCTGAGGATCTAAAGTTACAATAAAGAACCAGAGAGCCTTATATCTATACTACAATAACCCCTCAAAACCATGTTCTAGCTGTTTAGGCCCCGAACCCTGAACCCCTAAACCCTAACCCCCAGGCCTATACTACCCCTCAACGCCGTCCGATGCCCCCGATGGGCCCCCAATTGGCGCTCAGGGTTCATATTTGGTTGATTAGGGTTTTAGGGGTCTTTGGTAAACCCTAAACCCCTAGACCCTGCATTAACCTCATTTTAACCTCACATAAACCCCATGTAAACCCTATGTGCACCCTAAACCCCCCAAAATGAACCCTGAACCCTAAACCCTAAACCAAACCCTGAACCCCTAAAAGTGAACCCTGCACCGCGACCTCCCATGAGCGCACCTTCTCTTCGACAATGCGCGCCGCTTTCTCCTGGCCCTCTGGGCCTTCTCGCGCCTGGGAAGGGTTCAGGGTGTTGGGGTTTGGGGTTTGGGGTTTAGGGTTGAGGGTTTTTAGGGTTTTAGGGTTTTAGGGTTTTAGGGTTTTAGGGTTTTAGGGTTTTAGGGTTTTAGGGTTTTAGGGTTTTAGGGTTTTAGGGTTTTAGGGTTTTAGGGTTTTAGTGTTTTAGGGTTTTAGGGTTTTAGGGTTTTAGGGTTTTAGGGTTTTAGGGTTTTAGGGTTTTAGGGTTTTAGGGTTTTAGGGTTTTAGGGTTTTAGGGAGTTAGACTTTCGGGCTTTCAGGCCTGTAGGGTTTAGGATTTTGGGGACCTCAACGGGCTTGAGGGGCTTAAGGGTTTACTTGTCTAGGGTTCTACTGGGGAAGGTTAGGGTTAAACCTCAGACCGTAAACCCTAAACCCTAAACCCTAAACCCTAAACCCTAAACCCTAAACCCTAAACCCTAAACCCTAAACCCTAAACCCTAAACCCTAAACCCTAAACCCCGAACTGCGGGTTTCGGAGGAGGAGATGGCCCTCATGCCTCTCGTGCGCGCGAGGAGGCGTAGGGATGTTAACCGCCCCTACCATCTTAGCCCCTCGCTTCAGTAAAGGTTCCCAGCTATCCAGGGCTAATGAAGAGGTTTAGGGCTTTTAAGGTTTAGGGTTCAAGGGGTACTACCCAAACTCTAGCCCACCCTTAAACCCTAAACCCTAAGCCCCAAACCCTAAACCCTAAACCCCAAACCCTAAGCTCCCTGATGAAGGGGAAAGTTGGGGAGAATCAAGCTTCGGTCATGGAGCGAACCCAAACCCGAAGCTCCGGAACCCTAGCCCTAAACACTAAACCCTAAACCCTTAACCCTACACCCTAAACCCAAACCCCAAGCCCTAACCCCTCGGGCCTCCATAGCCAACACGACGTGGACGCAGCTCTGCGCCATGTGTGAGCGGGCTAGGTTGTCAAGGGTCTCCTGAGCATAAACCCCAAACCCTAAACCCCAAACCCTACAACCCCAAACCCTCCCTGTACTCTACACATGTCTTCAACAATAATAAAACCTGTCAACTTTCCCCACTTCTGAGGGCAGCGCGAGGACAAAACAGCACAAGGGGAGTGCAACCGTGAAACCCTTATAGAGTGCAGGGGTTAGGGTTTAAGGCTTAAGTGCTGCTTTCATCTACACAAAATCAGGCCAAAATAGTACTTATTATGGGCTTCGTTTAACCGAATCTTGGCTTTAAATTAGGCCCTAAGCTCTAAACTCTTGATGCGTTAAGGCTTCCTAGCTGTAGGCTTGGAGGGTGCAGAAACCCTGAACTCCAGAGCCCTCAGCCCTGGCCCAGGATGCTACAAGTACTAAGTACTGCTAAGTATGTTGGCTCGCAAAGTAATTGTTTAGGGTTTAGGGTTTAGGGTTTAGGGTTTAGGGTTTAGGGTTTAGGGTTTAGGGTTTAGGGTTTAGGGTTTAGGGTTTAGGGTTTAGGGTTTAGGGTTTAGGGTTTAGGGGGTTTAGGGTCAGGGTTTAGGGTTTAGAGTTTCGGGTTTAGGGTTTAGGGTTTAGGGTTTAGGGCATACGGTCACCTGGAGGAGTAGGCTCGTTGCGTTCTCTCCAACGCAGGATGGATTGCAAAAAGATCGCATCATGAAGTGATCGAAGGAGACATGCCAACACCGGAAGCTACCTTAAGGACCTTAGGGGATAGGATTAGGGGGACCCTTGGGGATATAGACCCTCCTTCATAAGGTCCCTGCTTAAGAGAGCCAGAAGAGGGTTCAGAAGGGGTTCCCTTTTAAGGGTCCCCCCTATCCTACCTAGGAGACCTTAATTCATTGTCGGGATCTTCATATGAATTAAAAGAGTTATCTTCTAGAACCTGAAACTTATAAGCCCGGGAAGGCATACACCTTAAATTAGGGGTAGTGGGTTTCGGGGGCTCAAATTCCAAGCCACCATTGTGGCCGCCATCTCGTTTAGGGCTTAGGGTTGCAACGGTTTAGGGTTCAATGGTTTGTGTTTTTAGGGTTTAGGGGATTTATGGCTTTAGGGGCTAGAGCTTAGGGTTTAGGGCTTAGGGGGTTTAAGGTTGGCTGTATGGTTTAGGGGGCACTTTCGTCCTTCAGCATCCTCTCATTCTCCAGGTAGTTCGGCAGCAGCACGATGTGCTTGACACCGGCGCGTACCTGCGCAATGCGATGCTTTTCCTTTGTGCAAGAGCGGAGGGGCGAAGGAAGGGGGTTGGAGTCAGCTTGTCACAGGTAGGATTCAAGGATTTACCATGTTTCGCCATTGTTTTGGAACCCTAGTTAAAGTCCCTGCGGTAAGGCCGGTGTGCTTTGAAGTGGAGCCGGCCCCCCCCGCCCCACCAATCCACTCACGTCCCCCCCAACCCCCAAAGCCTAATTAAACCTATATGCCGCAAACCCTTGAACCCCGAAACCCGCAATCTCAACACCTCCAGACCCTTTGACGCTCCCAGAATGCCACCCAGCCCCTCAACCTAGGTTGCCCACCCACCTTGGAATAAGCTAGTTTAGGGTTTAGGGATTAGGGTTTGGGGTTTGGGGTTTGGGGTTTGGGGTTTGGGGTTTAGGGTTTAGGGTTTAGGGTTAAGGGTTTATATAAGGTTTAACCTTGGAATGAGCGGTTAGGGTTTAGGGTTTAGGGGATATAGGGCTTACTGTGATTCAAGGGTACAGCTCCAAAGGCCGGCCTCTTCCGGCAAATCGCTAAGCCGCGCATGCCAGTCCACCGCCGTGCTCTGCAAGGCGGCTGGGGGATGGCTTGGGGGGGGTCAGAGCTTCTTTCGCCTACTATAGGGGCCCTAATCATTAGAATAGGGCTTTGGGGTTTCTTACAGTATAATTGTATAGGGACCATAAGGGAATACTATCTGTAAGTATTTGACTCCTACACTACAAGGCTTGAAATTTGTCTAACCTTAGTTGGGGCCTACGGGGCTTATGGGGCTGAGCGAGCTTGGGGGTTTTGGAGCCAAGGTTTGGGATGTTTCACACTCCGGGCCTGTTTTTTTGTTCTTGAGGTCAAAAAGTTCGTTGGAGCACCTCAGGAGCTTTTGTGAGTTTGGAGTGTAGGGGCTGCAGGCGTCATAGGGCCCAGCACGCGCGTTTCCCACCTTAGCAGCTCTGTCATGTGCTGGGCCACGCAGGCGCAGCGTCTCGTGGCTTGGAACTACATCACAACGTATGCGCTATGGGCCACCAAACGGCTTCTGGAACCCTAGCAGAGTTTAGTTGGTGAACAGGGTTGGGGGTGTGGGCCACTAAGCCCGGTCCCTAAGTCCCTAAGCCTTAAACCCTAAACCCTAGACCCTAACCCCTAAACCCTTAAGCTACGATTCCTTCAACAGGACAGGTGTCTTCATGGAACTGAGGCATGCTCCTAAACTTAAGGGATATGGTGGTTTCTGAAATTCGGAATGCCTTCTTGGGGTCCTTATTCTAAGGGAATCCTACTAATTGGGGCTGTACAACCCTAAACCCTAAACCCTAAACCCTTAATTCTTCTTTTCGTAAACCCCCATGTGGGACACTTCTGGGGGAAGTTTCCCTGGGAGCCCGAAGCATTCAGGGGTTGAGGGTTTGGGATCTAACACCTCAGGCCCTTAAAACAGCCCCCCAAGCCCCAAACCCCAAACCCCACCTAAACCCTAAACCCTAAACCCTAAACCCTAAACCCTAAACCCTAAACCCTAAACCCTAAACCCTAAACCCTAAACCCTAAACCCTAAACCCCTAACCCTAGACCCTAAGGCGCGCCTCGCGCAGCTTGAATGCTCCCAGGCCCGAGGAGATGCACATGTTGGCGATCCAAAACCAAGTGACGCCTTTCTTCACGTGCTTTTTGAGGCGGGCGTTTAGGGATTAGGGTTTAGGGTTTAGGGTTTAGGGTTCAGGGTTTAGGATTCAGGGTTCAGGGTTTAGGGCCTTAAACCCTAAACCGCAAACCCTGAAACCCCTGAACTCTATATAAATCCTACGGCTCAGTGCTGGCGACCCCAACCCGGCTCCCCCGCAATACCAAGGGCTGCTCTCCATCTCAGGTTTCTCTTTGCGGTTAACCCTGAATCAGGGAAGGAGGTCCCTGGGTTGAGGGAGGGGGTCCCTTAGAGCTTAGTAATTTAGGGTTTCCAGACTCCTACCCCCAAGATTGTATGCCGAGAAAGGGGTTGAGAGGGCATTTGAGGGGGTGGCGCGTCGAAGTCCCTCGGATGGCCCTTGAAACCCTCTGAAAAAGATTCCAAAAGTACGATCCTCTTAAACCCAGTACGCGAAAATAACATATCCCAAGGGGCCTACCGAGTTGCTAGGTGATGCCGGGGTTAAGGGTTTAGGGATTTAGGGTTCGGGGTTTAGGGTTTAGGGCTTAGGGCTTAGGGTTTAGGTTTTAGGGTTAAGGGTTTTGGTTTTAGGTCTGCCATCTTTGGGCTTTTAACTGTTGTGGGGGCTTGGGGCTTAATGCCTCGCAGGTTCTCACTCTTTGGGGTTGGCATGGAGGAGGCGGTTGCCACAAAACTCTCTTTTGCGTACTCTGTTAGCCTAAACACTGTATAAACTTTAGGGTTTAGGGTGTAGGGGTAGAGGTCGTTCAAACCTGAAACCCTGACACCCAAAACCCTAAAACTCCAACACCCTAAAACCCTTCAACCCTGAACCCGCACGAACAAGACGTATGCAGACTCTTGGCCAGTAACCTCAACCCCCCCCCCCCCAGAAACTCCAAATTCCCCTGGAGTCCCCGAGATTCCCCCAACTTCCCTAAGTTGAAAACCCTAAAAACCGAAACTCTAACCCCTGAACCCTAAACCCCAAACCCTAAACCCCAAACCCTAAACTAGGCCCTAAACCCCAAACCCTAAACCCCAAACCCTAAACCCCAAACCCTAAACCCCAAACCCTAAACCCTATACCCTAAACCCTATACCCTAAACCCTATACCCTATACCCTAACCCTAAAGCCTAAACCAGAGATGTACACGAACAGAGGTGCAGCCCAAGGGGCATGTCAGCAGCGCGCAGAGCCAGTCGAAGAGGCAGGGAGACCATAGCGCGGATCCCAGGACCTCGTAGGTTTAGGGTTTAGGGTTTAGGGTTTAGGGTTTAGGGTTTAGGGTTTAGGGTTTAGGGTTTAGGGTTTAGGGTTTAGGGTTTAGGGTTTAGTAGGTTCAGGGTTTAGGGATATTAGGGTTAGGGCTTAGGGTTTTTGAGTTTTCAGGGGTTTAAATATTCAAGGGTTTATAAGGTTTAGGCCTTCGGGTTCAGGGTTTAGGGCTTTGAGGCTTTTAGGGGTTTAGGCTTCATAGGGTAGAGGAAATCAGGGTTTAGGAATTGCCGCTGCGGGTTTAGGAGTTGGAGGTTTTAAGTGCTGCATTTTTTAAGGCTGTAGGGCCTTCGGGGCTGTAGGGCTTAGGGCTTAGGGTTTAGGGGCTGACCAGACCACCGGCCTGGTGGCGTTGCGTCAACCCTATGAAGATGTTTGGGTTAGGGGTCGAGGGTCACCTAACGGCGACCTGGAACCCTGCTCACCTGCGGTTTGGTAGTAAGTACCCCCCGATTTTGTAGGCGATTATAACCCCTAAAACTGTAGGTTCGTAATGAAACCCTAAACCCTAAGCCGAACCCTAAACCCAAAACCCTAAAGCCTAACAAGGGTTCCGAGAAGACGACGAAGAGGTAGTTGGAGAAGAGGAGGATGGCTGGCGCCATGCAGCACAGCCAAGGCAGAAACGCCACCTGGCCACCAGACGCGCGGCATCTTTTGTTTGGGGTTTAGGGTGGTTTGGGGTTTGGGGTTTAGGGTTTCGGGCTTAGCGTAAGGGATTCAAGTGGGCCCTTATCGGGAGTCCTCCCGGACTGTGTAGGTCTATGAGAACAGTAGAAGGTGCACATATGCATAACCTATACATATACGCATACACATACATATGGGTGGTTGTCAAAATGATGATCTCTTTTGGGGGGGTACCCTACATATTAGGAGCCATATAATAATAATAATAATAATAATTCTAATAATAATAATAATAATAATAATAATAATAGGGATCCAAAAAGGGACCATAATTTTGACAGCCACCCATATACACGTATGCAACATGTGTACATATGATGAGAATGTTATTTGCCTGGCGTTGGGCATGTTTGTATGAAACACCCGAAGTCCAGTCACCCCAAATCCTCGATGGCCCAGCAACCATTATTGTAAGGGAAACGCTAAACCCTAAACCCTATACCGATACCCTTTTTAGGGGTTAGTTAACTCATAAGGGAGCCTAGAACCAAGCAAAAAATGGCAATAGGGGCACCGCCGGGCTACCAAGAACCCCCCCCAAAAATAGAAGATGGAAATCCCTACATTGCCCTTGCAAGGAAGAACATCTTGCATTTTCAATTTTTTGGGGGGAGGGAGTGGGGGGGGGGAGGAAGGGTTCTTAAGCAAATCGTAGCAAAATCCCCTTGCACCCCCCCGAAGGCCGAACCTCTGAAAGGGAGAGCTTCCGCCGAGGCCCAGCACCCAGGTCACCGCCGCCGGACCTGACCGCCCACCAAGGCGGTTCGGGTTTTTCAGGGTGTTTTAGGAGCTGTATAAGGGGCTTCAGGGGGGTTGTGAAAGGGCTTCTTCAGGGGTTAGCTAGGGGTTCTTCAGCGTTTCGGGGGTGATTAGGGGTTGTTGCCTGGAACCCTGAGCCTCATCTTAGTAGGGAATGGGGGGAATGAGGTACCCCAATATAATACCTTAAAAGGTATATATAGGGGGCAGAAGGTCCCTAGTTCCCTCATTCACTACAAGGAACCCTCAGCCTCATGTACGGCGCCGGCGAAGGGAGCGGCTCAGGGGTCGGCCTGGCGTCGCAACAGGGGCTGGCGGGGCAGCGCTGGTGTCCTTTTTGTTTGAGGTTGAAGGTTTAGGACTACGGACTTGGCGAGAGTCTGCTGTTTGGGGTGTTGCGTCCTAGAAGGTACTGCTCTGGCAAATGGAGGATGGCTGTCCACCTATACGGATACTGTGCGATTCATTTAAGGCCCTTCTTGGTAACCCTAAACCCTAAAATCCTAAGCCTTAAACCCTAAACTCTAAGCCCTAAGCCCTAAGCCCTAACCCTAAACCCTAACCCGAAACCCTAACCCTAAACCCTAAACCCTAAACCCTACTGAACCCTGAACCCTGAACCCTGAACCTTGAACCCTACACCGACCCTCCAGGGCCAACCCCCGCACCAGGTACGTACACCCCCCTCGACGCTTAAACCACATGCCATATGGAAAATTAGGGTCCTCTTGCAGAGGCCCCGAACCCAGGTTTCCTACGACCTAAACCCTAAATTCCTACGACCTAAAGCCCTTAGGCCTGAAAGGCCCAAAACCCATAGCCTCTAAATTGGGCCTGCAACTTGTGGAACTTGCTACTATGTAACCAGAAGCAGGAAAAACAAATGGTTTTTCGATTGAAGTAGATCCTTAATAGCAACCCGGCAAGGCTGTGAAGCCCATAAGGGGTCGGGTTTTGATTGCTAGTAACCCACAAGACACATGCCATCTGTACACTCAATAATATTGCAAGGAACCATATCTACAGTCAGCCAAAAAGAGCACTTAATGTGAATCCTCAGTATCGAAATATACCTATAACCCGACAACCCTTTACATGCCCTTAGGGTTTAGGGTTTAGGGTTTAGGGTTTAGGGTTTAGGGTTTAGGGTTTAGGGTTTAGGGTTAACCTTACACCCCTCCCCACAACCCTAAGCCTAATCCCTGATAGCCCCAAAAGCAGCACCACCCTAAGTCGTTTAAGCACTCGAAGCACTCGTAGCCTCGACCCCGTGGCAGCTGCATAGCCCGCGGCAGCTATGTCCTCGGTCCGCATTGGGATGATTCGGATTCAAGGTTCAGGGTTTAGGGTTTGGGGTTTAGGGTTCAGGGTTTAGGGTTTAGGGTTTAGGGTTCAGGGTTCAGGGTTCAGGGTTCAGGGTTCTGGGTTCAGGGTTCAGGGTTTAGGGTTTAGGGTTCAGGGTTTAGGGTTTGGGGTGATTTGTCGGGTTGAGGGATTCAGGTTGATTTTACTTTGGTGCCAAAGAACTGCACGGACCCCCAAGTCATGGAGAACCTGACTGGTGGAACTAGTACAAAACACCACGAAGAACCAGGGGGTTGAGGGTGTAAGCGTTAACGGCTTAGGGTTTCGGAACCCCTAAATCCTAAACCCTCAACCCGAAACCTTAACCCGAAACCCTAAACCCTAAACGCCCCGGTATCCTTCGCAGCCCATAGAAATCCCCTGAGAAGAACATTCGTTGTCTGGGGCTGCCACGGCCGAACTCTTGGTGTCGACCTCTCTTGGGCAACCCTATACTAAACCCAAGAGCAACCTAAAACCACCCTAAACCCTAAGCCCTAAACCCTAAACCCTAAATAGCCCTATTTGGTGTTTAAAGGGGCTCATAAGGGAACCCAACCCTAAAAAGGGAACAAAGGCCTACTCTGGGCCCATGGGGTACCCCAGTACACTCCCAAGATACAATGTATAACTTCCAAAGGGTACCCCTGTTTTGGGGGGGGAAAACCCTGCTTTAGAATTCAGGGCTTTGGATGCAGACCTGGGGGTGCTAGGGTTATGAGGTTTAGCTGTTGGGGAAATTAACGTTGGACCAGGTTTAGAGTGTTTCCCCCCCGAACAGTCGCAGCTGGTGTTCGCTCAGTTTCAACAGGGTTTTATATGAGTTTAATACGACGAGTTTACACGAGTTAAAAAGGGACAGCGCGTCCAACATTACAGGGCTTCGCCCTAAAACCTAAACCCCAACTCTCTTGGAGTAGTTACATGGTCCCTGAGGGGACCCTTATACACCCTATACAACCCAAGGGCCCAAACTTCAGAACCCTCTAAAGGAGGTAAGGGACCCTGTGGCCCATGCAACTGCCCGTAGAAACGCAGCATACTCTAAACCCTAAACCGTTGGCTTCCCCAAACCCTAAACCCTAAACCTTAAACCTTAAAGTCTAAAGCTAAACCCTAAACTCTAAACCCTGAACCCTAAAAAACTACTTTTCGTTGGGCCGGGCGGTGAGGGGGGAGGGGGAGGGGGGTAGTGGGGGGATTCGATGAACAGAAACCCGCCAGTAAACCCTAAACCCTAAACCCTAAACAGGTGCAGGGTTTAGGGGCTAAGTCTTCTAGATCTGAAGATTTCTCTAGATCTGAAGGGCTGCACGACGTTCAAAAGAAGTGGCAATAAGCAGTTACAACCACAACTATACGAAAACTCCGATTGCCAGTTACAGCTACCGAACCTCCGAGTATGCCCTACACCCTAAACCCCAAACCCTAAACCCTCTCCAGCTCTGTACTCGACCATGCAACGAGAGTCTCCCATGGCCTTCTCTCACCAAGCGCCTCTCTCACGCGCCGTGTCTCACTCGGCCGGAACCGTCTTTGACTGGTCTGGGCCTGGTTCTGCTCACTCTCGCCGGCCCGCCAACTCGGCCACGCTGAAGGCCCTCTGGCGAACATGGAGCCCCGACCAGCATCGAACCGAATCGCTAGAATCAGGTTGGCCCATAGACTGGCTCAGCATCTGGCTTGATGTTCCGAGGTGAGTGCCGCCCCCGACACGGTGCACGGATGATGCTCCAACCTTAGAGCAGGAGCCGCAAAGCCTACATCTTTGCAGGTTACCTCAGAATCTTAAAGAAGGTGTGTTATAACACGAGCCTAAAAGCACCCTACAACCCGAACCCCCCCCCCCCCCCCCCCCCCCCCCCGAACCCTAGACCCCACACCCTAAACTCTAAACCCATAAAACCCTTCAACCTTAAGCCATAATAAACCCCAAAAATCCTAACCCCTACACCCACAAATCCTAAACCCTGACACCCCTAATCCTCACCCCTAGACCCCAGCAACCACTCTAAACCCTAACCCTCACAAGCCTTCCAGCCCTCAAAACCCTAAACCCTCACAATCCAAGAACTACTCAAGCCCTAAGCCCTGAAACTCCTAAACACCTAAAGCCTCGAAACCTCCGAAGCCCCCGCGCCACGTAAACCGTAAACCCTAAACCCTAAACCCTAAACCCTAAATAAACCCTAAACCCTAAACCCTAAACCCCCTGGCGCCTCGAGGCTCCACCCCCGTCTCTGCCGCGCCTCGTGAAGGGGGCGGGGGTTCTGCATCCTCGAACACTCCCTAAGGGTTCAGGGGGTTTGGGGTCCAGGGTTTAGGGTTTGAGGGTGAAGGGTTTAGGAATTCCTGTTTCAGGGTGAGGGGAGGTAATCAAGGGAGTATAGGGTCTTTCGGGTTTAGGGCTTAGTGCTTAGGGTTTAGGGTTTGCGGGTGAAGGGGGTTAAGGGTTCAGGGGCGGGAATGGGTTAAGGGGTGCAGGGTGAAAGGGCTTGGGGGTGAGGGTTCAGGGGGGGTTTGGGTTCAAGGTTTGTATGGGTTAGGAGAGTCCCAGTTCAGGATTGTTAGGGTTTACAAGTCAGGGTTCAGGGTTCAAGGGACAGGGATGAGGGATTAGGGGTTTAGGGTTGTTGGGGTTTAGGGTCTGGAGGTTAGGGTTAAGGGGTTAGAGTTTAAGGGGTTAGGGGTTTTGAGGGTTTGGAGTTGTTTAGTTGTTTCGAGTTGCTACGGGCATTGAGGGCCCATGAGGTATCATGATCTCTGGCTTTGCCTCCAGCCACTTCCCTCTCCTGGAGAGGAGCCCCCTTCTCTTCCATGGATATGAAGTTCAGGTGTACAAGGAGGGACCCCTCGAAGGGACCCTTAAGCGTATTCCCATATAAAACCCCAGTATATACCTTATAGAGTCCCTATGTGCCTAAGTAGCCCCCTAAATAACCTCTAGATAACCCCCGGGGGGAGGAGTTCTTAAGCGAACAGCAGCAAACCTTAAGCGCAGCCAGCCCTAAACCCTAAACCCTAATCCCTAAGCCCTAAACCCGAATCCCTAAACCCTAAACCCGAAACCTAAACCCTAAACCCTAAACCCTAAACCCCCCTGCAAGGCCTTGCCTCGGATGCCATCCTGGCTCCAGGCCGCTCTTCTGCCGGTGAACCCGAGATGCTGCGACAGAACCCTCAGCGTTTAAGGGCTTAGGGTTTAGGGTTTATTTAGGGTTTGGGGTTGAGGGCTCAGGGGTCAGGGGGTTCAGGGTTGAAACCCTGAAGCCCTAAACCCTGGCTGAAGGGCTTTCTAAACGGGTGCCAGGGAACCAAGCCCCTCCTAACGCCCCCATAACGCCCCTAAACGCCCCAAAACGCCCGAAATCCCCGAAGCCTCCTAAACCCTCCCTAAGCGCCCACTCAGGGGACTCGTGGGGCTGTGCGATTTGAGGGGTCGAGGGGTTTAGGGTGCACCGGGAGGGGGGGGGGGAGGGAGGGGTGCTGTTTCCAGTTCTTTAAGATTTAGGACTGCAGCTCAGAAAGCACCTCAGGCGTAGATGAGCTCACGTCTTTTCAGCTCGCCGGGTCGTGTCTTGTTCGGTCTTTCGTGAAGATAAATGCTCCGTGACGAGCGAGTTCTGCCGGATGGCGCCAACCCCAAGACCTAAACCTTCCATCCGAAACCCTAAACCCAGAGACTCCAAAACCCCTTAATTAAGGAATATACCTTAAATCATATTAGGGTTCCGACTATAATTTAAGGTATATTGCTTAATTAAGGGGTTTTGGAGTCTCTTGGAATGCTAAACGTCACAGCCCAAACCCCAAACCCCAATACCTAATAGATTGGGCCTTCACAATTAGAATGAGTTTTGGGTATCGTATATTTATCAAGGGACCACAAGGGAATACTAGTACCTAGTCCGACCCCAATACCTACTTAGTTGCTGAGTTCATAAGCCCCAAAAAAGTACACTTTTAGTTCTATAGGGGATTGTAGTATCCCAAAAAGTGTAAAGTGTGCTCACTTAGCTACTAAGCCTACCCGGCTACCCAAACCTTTCAGTCGCTCAGCGCGATGTCACGGCGGTGTGCGATATTCCTGCCCTCAGTTGGAACTAGGAGCCTCGGCACAGGGCTGCGCATGCAGGGCTTGGAAGGCTTAGATTTAGGGTTTAGGGTTTAGGGTTTAGGGTTTAGGGTTTAGGGTTTAGGGTTTAGGGTTTAGGGTTTAGGGTTTAGGGTTTAGGGTTTAGGGTTCAGGGTTTAGGGTTTAGGGTTTAGGGTTTAGGGTTTCCTACCCAAACGGGGCCTTAAGCTTTGCGATTCCTAAACCCTAAACCGTCACCCTAAACCCTGAACCCTAAACCCCAAACCCTGAACCCTAAACCCTAAACCCTAAACCCTAAACCCTAAACCCTAAACCCTAAACCCCAAACCCCTAAACATTTGTTGCCTCTGAGCTCAAGCTCTCGGCATGCGGGGGCTAAGGGGAGGTTTAGGTCCAAAACCCCAAGATCTGAGGGTTGAGGGTGAACTCGAAGCCCTATTCTTGAAGCCCTACAACACTAAGCCCTAAACCCTAAACCCTGAAGCCCTAAACACCTCGAAAAACCCTAAACCCTAAACCCTCAACTCTGAACCCTAGACGTTGGGAAAAAACCCTAAACCCTAAACCCTCAACTCTGAACCCTAGACGTTGGGAGTTGGAGGTCGAGGGTCGGCATGAAGGGTCACGTCCCAAAGTGGGCTTTTCAGTGCGTTTACGGCTTTAGGGCTGCGCTTTAGGGCTTGAGGGCTCACGGGCACGCGGGCGTTTTAGGGGCGGTTTAGGGTCTTTGACGTGGGGTGCAAGGGTTTAAAGGGTTTAAAGGGGCTCGCCGGGTCGGGCTTAAGGGCTTCAACGTTGAGGGGCTTTTTCTACCAATTGCTTAAGAACCCCCCCACCCCCCCAAGAACAAAAACGAATCTTCCTTATAAGGGCAAGACAGAGATTATTACTATTAAGGGGTTCTTAAGCAAATAGTAGCGTTTTGGGTATGGTGTAGGGTAGTGACGCGTAGCTTTGGCTGCAATTTGTAGAGGCCATCTTCCCGGCCAGCTTCTGTGATCAGAAGGCGTCTGGACCAACACCCCCAAACCCTAAACCCGAAACCGTAAACCCTAAAGCCAAAACCCAAAACCCAAAGCCCAAAGCCCCAAAGCCGCCCAAAGCCCAAAGCCCTAAGCCCTAAGCCCTAAACCCTAAACCCTAAACCCTACACTCAACTCTACGCTTGAACCCTGCACCCCTACACCCTTAAACCCCTCAACCCCTCGACCCCCTAAGCCCTAAACCCTTTCACCCCTAAATCACCTAAAACAAAGCCGAAACCTCCAAACCCTAAACCCTAAACCCGAGACCCTAGACCCCTAAACCACCGGGCGCCTCGTCCTTCGGGCGTATAATAGGCACGAAGTCGGAGGCTGCTCCCCTCCACCTCCAAACCGCAATTCCATCACAGGATCCCCCTACCCACGTGGTAGCCTAGTAGCCATGTTCTGATAAGGGCACCCTTTTTTGGGGGTCGGTTACTTTGGAAGGGAACCTGGAACCAAAAAAGAGGGAACAGGGTACCACTACTGGGCTACCGAAACCCTGAACCAAACCCTAAACCCTAAACCCTAAACCCTAAACCTTAAACCCTAAACCCTAAACCCTAAACCCTAAACCCTAAACCCTAAACTCTACTCCAGGCGAGTTGAGTAATTATGGGGTCGGGCTTGGGTATCGGGAAGCCCCACCCTTCCCCAAACATCTTGCGACGCCCGTTCATGTAAGGGGCGGAGTGCTTGTGGATTGGGGATCAAAGGGTCCAGAAACTTTGGGAACCTGAACCCTAAACCCTAAACCCCAAACCCTAAACCCTAAACTCTAAACCCTAAACCCTAAACCCCAAACCCTAAACCTTAAACCCTAAACTCTAAACCCTAAGCCCTAAACCCTAAACCCTAACCTCCAGCTAAACCCTAAACCTAGCTCAGCCCTAAACCCTCGAACTCCCCTGTCTCTCAGCACGGAACCTCTGAAGTCGGTGGCAATGCATTGCGATGTTCCCCCTTACACTACCCCTAGTATAGTCGCCATTAAGGACTGTTAGTATAGGGGGGAACACCCCAAGGTGGCAACATTGAACCACCAAACGGCCCAAAACCCGACACCTTGGAACCCTAAACCCTAAACCCCCTTACCACCTAGGGCCCCCTACAAAACTTAGAGGATTTAGGGTTAAGCGCCCTAAGCCACCCAAAAAAAAACACCAAACCAAGTATTGAATCCCCCGGAGGCCCCCCGGAAACCATCCCTAAAGCCCAAAG
This sequence comes from Symbiodinium natans, assembly GCA_905221605.1. Lineage (NCBI taxonomy): Eukaryota > Dinophyceae > Suessiales > Symbiodiniaceae > Symbiodinium > Symbiodinium natans. Next base: position 135,171 of record CAJNDS010001846.1, read on the forward strand.
CCGACGTGGTTTTGGGAGGGTTTAGAGTTTACCCTTTGCCCTTTTCCCTTTGCCCTTTGCCATTTACCCTTTACTCCTTACCCTAAACCCTAAACCCTAAACCCTAAACCCTAAACCCTAAACCCTAAACCCTAAACCCTAAACCCTACACCCTAAACCCTAAACCCTAAACCCTAAACCCTACCTAAAACACCGTAAAGCCGTTGAGGCCCGCCCTGCGGTCGTCGAGCTCCCGGATGGCGTTGTCAGCATCGGCTCGGTCCTATCGCGCTTGCTGCGGAGAACCGGAGTTGGGGGTGTACAGGGTTTAAGTAGGGTTTAGGGTTTAGGGTGTAGGGTGTAGGGTTTAGGGCTTAGGGTTAGGGTGTAGGGTTTAGGGTTTAGGGGTTGAAAGTTAGGGTTCAGGGTTGAGGGCTTTTCGGGGTGTAGGGCTTGCAGGGGTTTAGGGCTTTGGGATTTTTTGGAGGGCTCAGATACTAGGGCTGGCTTAGTGTTTCGGGTGTGGGGGGGGGGGGGGGGGGGGGGAAATGGTAATGGCCTAACCATGTACACACATTCCATCGCCTCATCTTGAAAAGAAGAAGGATCAATCCCCCTCTCATTGCGCACCACTAAGAGCAAGCTTGCCTCGGATGGCCCTTGTCGTCGGGGGCAACTTGCTCAGAGCCTCCCAAAACCTCAGGGTCATCCAGCAAACTCTGGCAAGCCAGTGTCTCTGCGCCTCTCTTTGTGGGCGCTGCGCCGCTTTGGAAGCTTCGTCCAAAGAGCTGAGGTTGCACTTTTGGCGATGTCCAGATGCGCACCGTTCCAGAAGTGCAGTCACCAGAGGGTCCACCCCAGAACCCTAAACTCGCATATAACCCCGAAACTCTCACGTCTACAGGACGGTCCCCGCTGGATACCCCCAATCAGGGGGCAGTATTGCTACAGGGGCCCCAAAAAGGTCTTGGAAGTAGAGAACTGGGGTTTTGAGTTCAGGGTTTGGGGGCTGCGGGCAAACAAAGCCTTGAAAGCCCAAACCCTAACCCTAAGCCCTACCAAACCCCAAACCCAAAGCCCTAAGCCCTAAGCCCTAAATCCTAGACCTTAAAGCCTAAACCCTCAACCCCAAACCGTACACCATCCCGTTGCAACGAAAGGCTCCTGATACTCGAGCATGCCACGGTTGGTTCCGTTCACCTTCAGAGCCATGTGGGTAGTTTTCTAAATTAGGGTTTGGGTTTAGGGTTTAGGGTTTAGGGTTTAGGGTTTAGGGTTTAGGGTTTAGGGTTTAGGGTTTAGGGTTTAGGGTTTAGGGTTTAGGGTTTAGGGTTTAGGGTTTAGGGTTTAGGGTTTAGGGTTTAGGGTTTAGGGTTTAGGTTTTAGTGTTTAGGGTTTAGGGTTTAGGGTTTAGGGTTTAGGGTTTAGGGTTTAGGGTTTAGGGTTTAGGGTTTAGGGTTTAGGGTTTAGGGTTTAGAGTTTAGGGTTTAGGGTTCAGGGTTCAGGGTTCAGGGTTCAGGGTTTAGGGTTTAGGGTTTAGGGTTAAGAGTTTAGGGTTTAGGGTTTAGGGTTTAGGGTTTAGGGTCACTTTTGGGGGTCCTCATTATGAGGGTGCCGTACTTGATTTAGGGCCCCAAAAAGGCCCTTAATTTAGAACTGCCCATGAACAAACCAGGATGTATATAAGGGAACGAAGAGGGTTAAATATCCCAAATAGGGTCAGCAACCCATTATACCTCTAGACAGTTGCCCCAGTTAAGCCCTAAGCCCTAAGCCCTAAACCCTAAAACCTAAACCCTAAAACCTAAAGCCACCTGAACATGCAAGTCGGGTTTACTGGGGCTTAGGGAGGTTTGCAAGCATTTGCAGGGCTTCCAGGGTCCATTCCAGGTGTGCAGCTGGAGGCAAAAAAAAACCACGGAAGCTTCTAAGGCGAAGACCCTACCTCAGCCCCTCAACCCTTAAACCCCTAAACCCCTAAACCCCTAAACCCTTAAACCCTTAAACCCTTAAACCCTTAAAACCCTTAAACCCTTAAAACCCTTGAACCCTTCAGCCCCGAGAACTTCGAGCCGAAGTCTTGCAAAAACACAGGGTTTAGGGTTTAGGGTTTAGGGTTTAGGGTTTAGGGTTTAGGGTTTAGGGTTTAGGGTTTAGGGTTTAGGGTTTAGGGTTCACTGGCCTGGAATGTGCGGGCGAAGGTGATGGAGCTGCCAAAATCCTGTCAGGGGCAGTTTCTTGACCTGGGACCTGAGAGGTTTATTTGGGCAACTTGTTGCCAGATGGCTGAGGGTTTAACCCAAACCTTAGACCCTAAACCCCTAAACCCTGAGCCCTAAACCCTAAACCCTAAACCCTAAAAGCCTGAACCCTAGAAGGGGCTGTAGGGCTACAACCCCCGCCCCCCCCCAAAGCGAAGCCCCGCCCCTGCACACGACAAACCGCGCAGAAGTCCTAACAAAAGCTGCGGGCTCAGGGCTTAGGGCTTAGGGCTTAGGGCTTAGGGCTTAGGGCTTAGGGCTTAGGGCTTAGGGCTTAGGGCTTAGGGCTTAGGGCTTAGGGCTTAGGGCTTAGGGCTTAGGGCTTAGGGCTTAGGGCTTAGGGTTTAGGGTTTAGGGTTTAGGGTTAGGGTTTAGGGTTTAGGGCTTAGTGCTTAGGGTTTAGGGTTGCTTATAGGGTCCAGGGTTTGGGGTCTCGGGCATCCCCCAATACCCCCAAAACCCCCAAGACCCCACATAAAGGGGGGTTACTTCATATGAAACAGTTTATATTCCTGTTCTGGGTGAGTGTATAAAATACGGTTCCTAACATAAACATACATAAACCCCACTTCACATCAGAATCTCTAATTGCGCAAGCTCTACTCCTTCAGCAGGGCTATTGGGCTCATGGGAACCCCTCCTCACCCTTGAACCCTCTAAACCCCTAAGCCCCAAAAACCCACAAAGCCCTAAAGCCCCAAAAGCCCCTAAACCTCCCAAAACCCTAAAAACCCGCAGCCCCAACCCTCAACCCCAAACCCCCAAGCCCACCTTGCCCAGGTCCTTGAACTCGACCCTGGGCATAGGTAGGGTTCAGGATTTAGGATTTAGGGTTTCGGGTGTCAGGTTTACGGTTCAGGGTTTCGGGTTCAGATTGGAGTCGAAGACTTTGGGTTTGGTTTAGGGTTTAGGGTTTAGGGTTTAGGGTTTAGGGTTTAGGGTTTAGGGTTTAGGGTTTAGGGTTTAGGGTTTAGGGTTTAGGGTTTAGGGTCTAGGCTTTAGGCTTTAGGCTTTAGGCTTTAGGCTTTAGGCTTTAGGGCTTAGGGTTTAGGGTAAAGGGTTTAGGGTATAAGGTAATTACGAAGTCGTAGCCTTGCCGGTGCGGGGCAGGGCTCAGGGTCGCGGGGCACTCCGGGACCTCTGAGCCCTAAACCTACCGACTGAGGCTCTCGGCTTTCAGTTGCGCTCAGCCGTTTGGGGTTTAGGGTTTAGGGTTTAGGGTTTAGGGTTTAGGGTTTAGGGTTTAGGGTTCAGGGTTCAGGGTTCAGGGGGTTATTAACTGATGCTCGGTTTCGGGGTCCCTCTGAAATTCGGCGTCTCACAGTCGGTCCAGCAAATGGACCACCCTAACCCCGAAGCCCCTACACCCTCCCTCGGGCCCAACGTTGAGATCAGATAAGATCTTAGCCCATGAGGGGCCTCAACCCTAACTGTAAACCCTGAACCTTACACCCTAAGCCCTGTAAACACGAGACTTGGGATTCTAGGGGTTTACGTAGGGCTTGGGGCCGCGGGTTGCATGCAGCCTGTGCTGGGCGCATGTGTCTCTGTTCAGGGCTTCGGGCTTAGGGTTGAGTAAAGGCCTCAGCACGTGTCTCCCCAACATCTCTTAAGTCTAGGGCTGGCAATGAGAACTCATAGGGGTCAAGACGGCATACCTGAGACTCTATTTACCTTAGTAGCTGGCCCTTAATTAGTAGGTATTACCGTGTAACCCATAAAACTGTAGGTACAGCGAGTTTCAGGCAGGGCTTGTAGGGCTTAGAGTTTACGAACCGCGACCCGCACCTTCCGAAAGCTGCTCCAAATGCTAAACCCTAAAGCGTAAACCCTAAACCCTAAAACCCTGGACCTGAAACCCCTTAGCTTGAAGCCAGGAGCCCTTTAAAACCAACAAGGGGATTTCGGAAAATAGGGGAGGTACCCGCCCTCACTTACGCCCCAAGATGCTGTAATCCTCAGATACGCCCCCAAAAGACCGCAATCCTCTTAACGGAACTCCCAAACCCTAAACCCTAAACCCTAAACCCTAAACCCTAAACCCTAAACCCTAAACCCTAAACCCTAAACCCTAAACCCTAAAACCCCCACTACCCCTACTTTCGGAAGCCCCACAAAGGCCCAAGAAGCCTCGCGCCGATAGACCCACCACTACCGCGAACCGTAAGGATGCTAAACCCTAAACCCTAAACCCTAAACCCTAAACCCTAAATCCTAAACCCTAAACCCTAAACCCCAAACCCCAAACCCTAAACCCTAAACCCCAAACTTCAAACCCCAAACCCCAAACCCTAAACCGAACTGGATGCATGAAAGCCATGAGAGCCCCGGACCAGGTCATGTCGTCTGGCAGGTTCTCGACAGTAATCTTGTGCCTTGCAGAGGTCATCGGTGCTTACGGATGTCTTTGGGGGCCTTCGGGTTCTGGTTTAGGGTTTAGGGTTTAGGGTTTAGGGTTTAGGGTTTAGGGTTTAGGGTTTAGGGTTTAGGGTTTAGGGTTGGGGGTTGAGGGTTTAGGGTTTAGGGTTGAGGGTTGAGGGTTGAGGGTTTAGGGTTTAGGGTTTAGGGTTGGCTTAGGGCTTAGCAGTGTAGGGTTGAGGCTTCGGGCTTTGGGGTTTTATAGGCTTCTCTAGCGACTGTACGGCTAGAAGGGGTAACTGTCCAGGTGTAGGGCTGTACAGGTGCACAGGGCTTCATAAAAGGTGCAAGTCCCCTGTTAGACTTCTTTCCGGCCTGGATCACAGGGGCTTGACATCCCATACAAAACCCCAAACAGGGCTCAGGGTTTAGGGAGAGTTAATTTGTTTTTAACAGGAGTATTGGTTTTTGATGGATAGCAAGGCATTTTAAAGGATGGCCTGACATCACGTCGACACAAATTGTGAGCTCCAAGCCTAATTTTAACCTCGATCAATTCGTGGTCTCTCCCTGGTCAAGTCCATTTCTGAACAAAACAGTCGTGAATCAAGAAACAAACAAAACCAACAATTCGAGTTCCGATTGAAGAATGAGAAAGTTAACCATCCACCACTGGAAAACCCCTTTTCCAGTAATTGGCGGAGTAGCTCAGAGTAAAAGGCTTTTTGGTGACCAAATCACGCCGAAAGCTGGGATCTACCCTATGCTACCATCGGAGTAGAAGGAGTCCCCAGGAAAAGCAAAAGGAGGGGACAATTGCACGTATGCATGTACGAAAACCAGCATATGCAACACATCTGCTGCTTGTGTTGTATAATGGGAAGCCTCTCACAACCGCGCCAACCTACCGACTGCCACCTGATCTGAGGCCTGCTAAGCTGCTAAGCAACACCCAAGGCAGGCGAACACTCGTTGACGAAGGAGGCGCCCCTCCCCCTTGGCAACGAAAAGCTAGAACTGACGTCCTGAACCGAAGAAGCCCTAAATCTCCCAACCGGCAGTGAGCCATGAAGTGCCTAAACCCAAAACCCAAAACCCTAAACCCTTAACCCTAAACCCCAAACCTGAAACCCTAAGCCCCTAAACCCCCTCGAACCCAAATCTCGAATGACTCCAACGACCCTCGCAAGGAAGGCCGCGCCTGCCCAGGGGTATCTTGGACTCCTGGGAGAGAGTCAGTCGTGCGTACGCAAAGGAGATTAGGGTTCAGGACATAGGGTTTAGGGGTTTAGGGGTTTAGGGGTTTAGGGGTTTAGGGGTTTAGGGGGTTTAGGGGTTTAGGGGTTTAGGGGTTTAGGGTTTAGGGGTTTAGGGGTGTGGGGGTGTGGGGGTGTAGGGTTTGGGGTTTGGGGTTTAGGGTTTAGGGGTGTAGGATATAGGGTTCAGGGGTTGGCTTCAGGGCGTGAAAGGTGTAAGGTTCAGGGCTTGGGGGTGTTAAGTTTCATGGCTTCAAAGTTTCGGGCACAAAGCCCTAAGCCCTAAACCCTAAACCCCTAACCCCTAACCCCTAAACCCTAAACCCTAAACCCTAAACCCCTAAACCTTAAACACAAAACCCCTGAACCCTAAACCCCTACAACAGAAAAAACGAACTTCTGGACTTGTGTGCTCGAACGGTCTATGCTCTGGGGCCTTAAGGCCCCTTTGGCTAGGGTTTAAGATTTAGGGTTTAGGGTTAGACTTTAGGGTTTAGGGTTTAGGCTTTAGGGTTTAGGGTTTAGGGTTTAGGGTTTAGGGTTTAGGGTTTAGGGTTTAGGCTTTAGGCTTTAGGCTTTAGGCTTTAGGCTTTAGGCTTTAGGCTTTAGGCTTTCGGCTTTAGGCTTTAGGCTTTAGGCTTTAGGGTTTAGGGTTTAGGGTTTAGGGTTTAGGGTTTAGGGTTTAGGGTTTAGGGTTTAGGGTTTAGGGTTTAGGGTTTAGGGTTTAGGGTTTAGGGTTTAGGGAGGGATACAGGCCTCACCAATCCTCTCTTCACACTGGCTTCCTCTCCTGTTTTGCGGCTGCTCGCTTTGCAGCTTGCTGCGCCTTCGCCTCTTGGACTCGGTGGCGAGCTTCCTCTGCAAAGCCTGCTGAGCCGACAACCTTTTTTAAGCTGTTCAGCAATCGCTCGGCTTCCCAGCTGGTCATTCCAGCCACCCGCCCAGGGGGCTCCTCGAATGTATCTCCCATCATGGGCATGATACTCGTCGAGCCGACCTTCGTCGCTCGAGCATCGAGCCCCGTCCTCTAAACCACGATAGGCGCGGCGACACCAAAAAGTTGGCTCGGCACGAGTCTGGGTTTAGGGTTTAGGGTTTAGGGTTTAGGGTTTAGGGTTTAGGGTTTAGGGTTTAGGGTTTGGGGTTTGGGGTTTAGGGTTTAGGGTTTAGGGTTTAGGGTTTAGGATTAAAGGTTTAGTTTTTTAGGGCTCAGGGTTTAAGGTCTGTGGTTTAAGGTTTAGGGTCTAGGGTTTAGGGTTTAGGGTTTGGGGTTTTAAACCCAGTTGCGGAGCGAAGTGGCACGTTTACCTTCAACCCCCTAGCGACCGAGAATTCGAACCCTTCAGTGATCTTACCTCTCCAAGAACCAAGGAACAATAAGGTTGAACTTCATGATTCCTACAAAATAAGCAAAACTCTAAGAGTTTAAAGTTCATCTGTTGACTAAGTAAGCTTTGCAAGGGCACCCAACTCTCAAAAGGTGAACAAAGGTACCTCTGGCGTACTTGACGGATCTTGGGGTAACTAGAAGTAGCGCTCTGAAAAAAAAAGCCTGCTATGACTCAAAACACCCTCTTTTCACGCCAAATATAGCTGCCCATGAACCTCCAAAATAGCCCTGCCTAGAAGTATCCTACATCTCTGTGGTCAGAAAGCCCTAAACCCTAAACCCCAATCCCTAAAACCTAACAGAAAGCCCCCTAGACTCCCAAACCGGGGGGCTGGGGGTCTAGGGGCGTCAAAGATGGTAGGGTTCGAGGGCTCAGGGTGTTTTGATTTTTGGAGTTGGAACGCCCTAAGCAGCTCGAACCAGTAGGTTTGGGGCTTAGGGTTTAGGATTTAGGGTTTAGGGTTTAGGGGTTAGGGTTTGGAGTTTAGGGGATCACAGGCCCCAGGTACGCAGCAAGCTCAAACTTTCCGTCGACGCGATCCTTAACAGAATCCGGTGGCTGCGCGTACACCAAGCATACAACAGGTGCACAACATGCTGTGGGCCCAATGCTCGCTGAAGTGGGCTAGTCCCAACTTCGAATCAGCATGCCATCTTGCGCCGTGAGCAGAGAGCTCGGGAGGCAAGGCGGAATATTGCCGATGCGCATGCCTGCTTGTGCTGAGAACGCCACGATGCACCACGACAATCCAACCGAGGGTCCAATCCCGGGGTCTAGGGGTTTAGGGGTTTAGGGGTTTAGCGGTTGAGGGGTTGAGGGGTTGAGGGGTTGAGGGGTTTAGGGGTTTAGGGGTTTAGGGGTTTAGGGGTTTAGGGGTTTAGGGGTTTAGGGGTTTAGGGGTTTAGGGGTTTAGGGGTTTAGGGGTTTAGGGGTTTAGGGGTTTAGGGGTTTAGGGGTTTAGGGGTGTAGGGGTGTAGGGGTGTAGGGGTTTAGGGGTTTAGGGGTTTAGGGGTTTAGGGGTTTAGGGGTTAGGGTTAAGGGTTTAAGCATGACATGAACCTTGGCAGCCAAGGCTCGTAGACTTCTCTGGCTTTGCGGAAGCCACCAGAGCCTGAGCCAACACCCCAGGGAGTGTAGGGCTCAGGGCTTGTAGCCCCCTAACGCACTGCTGTAGCTGTAGCTGTAGCTGTCGCTGTCGCTGTCGCTGTCGCTGTCGCTGTCGCTCTCGCTGTCTGTAGTCGTCGTCGTGGTCGTCGTGGTCGTCGTCGTCGTTGTCATCGTCGTCATCGTCGTCGTCGTCGTAGTAGTAGTAGTAGTAGCAGGAGGAGTAGGAGTAGGAGTAGCAGTAGCACTACTACTACTACTACTACTACTACTACTACTACTACTACTACTACTACTACTACTACTACTACTACTACTACTACTACTACTACTACTACTACTACTACTACTACTACTACTACTACTACTACTTACTACTACTACTTACTACTACTACTTACTACTACTACTTACTACTACTACTTACTACTACTACTACTACTACTACTACTACTACTACTACTACTACTACTACTACTACTACTACTACTACTACTACTACTAGTATTAATATTAGCATTCGTACTCGTATTAGTATTTGTGTTCCTACTCGTGCTCGTATTTGTATTGGCGTGCGTATTCGTAATAGTAAATTTGTATTGGCATGCGTATTCGTAATAGTAAACCCTATAAACTCCATGTAAGCCCTGTAATCCCTATAACCCCTGTAAACCTGTAAACCCTATTAAATCCTATTACAAACCCTCTAAACCCTTATGAAAAAATGAAAACGAATGAACAAATGAAACTACAAACCACGTAAACCCTGTAAACCCATAAGCCCCGGAGCCCCAGAGTCTGACTTTGCATATTTCGGATAGGAAGCTTACGCCCGTTTGGGGTTTCGTGCTTCTGCAATAAAGAATTAAATAAGCCTACAAGTTGGGGATACGACTTTAATCAGCCCTAGACCCTGAAATACTAAACTAGACGCAAGAGGAACCTAGGAATAAAAAGGTTACCCTTTTTGGGTTAAAGGGGCTTGTGAGGGAACCTAACCCTAAAGAAGAGAATACGGGCCCACTCTAGCTCCTACCCCCAAAGAGCTCAAGCAATTCAATCCGACACCCTACATCCCAAAAATGTCTACGCCCTATGACCCCTAAACCCAGAACTCAAAGACGAGATCCTGGCCAGAGTCGTACCTGAATCTGCCGCTGGCTCGAGGAGCATTCCGAAGGTTTCAACACAACGCAAGGCAGTGTTACAGGGATTCCGGGCTTCGGGCTTGCGGAGACCTCACTTTGGGCTTCTCGGGGCCTCTTACATAAGGCGTGGGGTTTGGCATGGAAGTTTGTAGCACCGGAGGTCTGGGCCCTAAACCCGAAACCCTAAACCTAGACCCAAAACCCTAAACCTAAACCCTAACTCTTAACCAGACTGGAAGGGTTTGGAGTCTTCTGGGCCTCGGGGGTCTAAAGTGGAGGCTCGCGGGTTCCGGGAGAGGGGGAGGCTTGGTTCAGGGTTTAGGATTTGGGGTTTACGTTTCCTTAAGAAGTACTCAAAGCCCTACGCAACCCTAGACAGCCTAAGTACAAGTCTATCCAATAACTATAACTGCCAACCCCGCCCCCCCCCGCCCCCCCCGAAAATCATCTCAAAACTCGAGGCAGCCCTAGACATGCAGCACAAAACGTCCACTAACAACCTCCCCACAAACATCCCCCATGCCTCTGAAAGAAGCTTCCTCCCAAACAAGCCCTGTAAACCCGCAAAATCCTGAGGTTTTCGGCTTAGGGTTCCTAAACCCCTAAACCGCGCTCCCCAAACCCTAACCCATCGTCAAACCGATCAAAGGCTACTATTTGCTTGAGAACACCCCAAAGATAATAATCCCTATATTACCCCTTACAAGGAGGAATATTCTTAAGCATTTTTTGAGCGAGTTCTTGAAGCAAGTAGCAGCCCCAAACCCTAACCCTAACCCCTAAACCCTAAACCTTCTTGCAGCAAATAGTAGCCCCTGACCCTAAACCCTAAACCTAAACCCCAAACCCTAACCCCTTTTTTAAGGGGGATTCTTGAAGCAGGTAAGCCGGTGCACTCCCTGGGCGGGTTCGGATCCCGCGGCGGCTCCCGCGGCGGGTCGCGGGTGGCGCGGCCCTGGGGGGAAGGGAACACTCAACTCAGCAGGGTTTCGGGTTTAGGGTTTCGGGTTTCGGGTTTAGGGTTTAGGGTTAGGGTGTAGGGTTGCGGGTTTAGGGCTGAGGCTTTGGGGTTTCTAGGGTTTTAGGGTTTAGGGTTTTTGGGGCTTAGGGTTTGTGAACCCCAAGCCCTAAACTGCGTGAGAGCTTCGGGTTGAGATTGGGGATATGTTAGTCGGGTTGAGGGTTGAGGGGTTGAGGGTTGAGGGAGTAGGGCTTGTGGTTGCAAGGGTTGGGGATGATGGCTTGCGATGGAAGGATTGAGGGGTTCAGGGCTTGACGACAGTGACAAGGAACGAACCTCGTTTGGTGAAACTCTAACCCGACCGACTATGCAACGAACCACGCACCATTGACAAAACGATATTCATTGCCTATACTGAACAAGGAACCCGAGCAAAAATTGTGACTTTTAGCAGCTTCGTAGGAATTAGAGTACGCCAAAATCAAAAATCATTCGCAAGATTCCCAAAGTTGCCAAGTAGATACACAATATGAACAGGAGAGTTTAGGCGGGGGAAGTTCCCCGCCTGGTACTCGCGGCTGCTTGCCCTGCGCGCGTCGCCGCGCCTCTTGTCGTCATACCTCCAAGGGCTCGTTCTTGGTTAGGGTCCTCACACATGCCTTGTACAACCAGAAAGCGACCCTATAAGTTAGCGGTCCTAAGCAGGGGCAACTTTTGTGTATGTCTGGCTGTAAACTTGATTGGGTACTGATAACCCTACTTATAGCTACCATGAAGCTTCACGAGTGCAGCTGACGGTCAGCTTCGCCTTGGAGGGGCTTAAGGATCCATTTATAAGCTCGGCCACAACTGGGCTTCGCAATGGGCCTCTCTTACTAGGTGCGTTCCCTAGATTCGGATCTCTATTCGGAGCCATTACATCAGGGTAGCCACAAAGGGACGGGTCAAAAAGGAGCCGTGATTTGGATCACTGCCCAAAAACTACCCATCGACCCCTACATGGGCGGGGTCTTCCCGGCTTAAGTCATGAACCGACGATCATAAACCACTATATGCTTCAGAACCCCCAAAACTGAAAAAACTAATAATCGCTGTGTTACCCTTGTCAGGAAGATTATGTGTTTTTGGGGGTTCTTAAACAACTCGCTGTAAACCATTAGCTGAGAACCAGCCCCACCCGCACGAATAGCTTCAAAGCCGTCCAAATCATCAAAGCTAAGCAAGCTCACTCGCCGTGCGTCAGGGCTTTGGCTGGCCCCTAAATCCTAATTCAGCCCTAAACCCCAAATCCACAACCCTAAACCCTAAAGCCCACAAGCCCAAAAAGCCCAAAAAGCCCAAAAAGCACAAAAAACAACAAAAAAAAGAAGCACAAAAAGCCCCAAAACCCTAAAGCCTTAAAGCCTTAAAGCCTTTAAACCCTCGCCCAAGGCCCTCTTAGCGAACCGGCTCGTGGGTTTAGGGTTCAGGGTTTAGGGTTCAGGGTTTAGGGTTTGGGGTTTGGGGTTTAGGGTTTAGGGTTTAGGGTTTAGGGTTTAGGGTTTAGGGTTTAGGTGTAAGGTTTAGGGTTTAGGGGTAGGGTTGCTTCCCCAACCACAAGGGAACAAGAGATTCAGATCTCTGCTGTTTCGGCTTTTTGGTTCAGGCTTTAGGGTTTAGGGCTTAGGGTTTAGGGTTTAGGGTTTAGGGTTTAGGGTTTAGGGTAAGGGCGCAACGGATGCCCAAACTTGGCCAAGCAAGCCTTTCTCCGCAAAACTAACCCTAAACCCTAAGCTCTGAACCCCACGCCTTAAGAGCCTTGAACGCCTCATGCAACACCTGAAGCCCTGAAGCCCCTAAACCCCCAAAGCCTGCTTGCGGGGGTTCGTTCAGGGTTCTGGGTTCTGGGTTCTGGGTTCAGGGTTCAGGGTTCAGGGTTCAGGGTTCAGGGTTCAGATTTCAAAGTTCAGGGTTCAGGGTTCAGGGTTTAGCACTCAGATCCAAAAAGCCCTAGTCCCGCGATTGCCTTCCGGGCCCTCGTTCGCCGGGTCGCTCGCCGCGCTCTCCTCCCGCGCGTGGCTTTGCTCAGGGTCCACGGCTAGGCTTCGGGTCTACGTCTCAGGGTTCAGGGCTTAGGTTGCTAAGCCCGAATGCCCAGGGTCCGCCCCTAGGGTTTAGGGCTTGGGGTCTACGTTTCAGGGTGGGTCGTGGGATGGAGACCTCTAAGGGCTTCGCCACTTTGGGAAGAGGGTTTTGGGGGTTTGGGGTCTTGGGCTCAAGGTTTGCGGGTTGAGGGCTTGTAGACTTTGGGGCTTAGGCTTGGCAAGCGGGATTCAAGGGCTCCTTGGGCAGCGAGGGCGAAGGTCTTTGGCACTGAAACCCTGGGATCCCTAGGATTTTGGGGCTCAAATTCCCTCGATCTCGAGGAGGGTAGATCGCATAGGGTTTAACCCTAAACCCTGAACCCTGAACCCTAAACCTTATAAGCCCCACTCGACCTCGGGGAGGGTAGAAGTCTGCTTGCGGCTCGCGGTAGGCACGGTTGGACCGCTCCCCGTCCTCGCCAGGGGTGTTCAAGGTTTTGCGGGTAGGGCTGTTTAGGGTTTAGGGTTTAGGGTTTAGGGTTTAGGGTTTAGGGTTTAGGGTTTAGGGTTTAGGGTTAAGGGTTTAGGGCTCTAGGGCTGTTTCGGGTTTGGGGGGTTTCGGGCTTAGGGTTCTAGGGCTGTTTCGGGTCTTGGGGATTTAGAATTTAGGCCTCTGAGGTCTGTTTCAGGTTTGTTTGGCGCTTTCAAGGGCGTAATTTCAGGTTCCGTTCCTCCAGGGGCTTTAAGGGTTGCAGGGCTTCATAGGCGTCTAGGACCCCAAGACCGTAAGACTCGAAGACCCTAAGACCCTGAAGACCGGAAGACCTGAAGACCGGATGGCCTGAAGACCGGAAGACCCTAAGACCCTAAGACCCTCAGACCCTCAGACCCCTCAGACCCTCAGACGCTAAGACCCTGAGACCCTAAGACCCTAACGCGGTTTAGGGCTTAGGGTTTAGGGTTTAGGGTTTAGGGTTTAGGGTTTAGGGTTTAGGGTTTAGGGTTTAGGGTTTAGGGTTTAGACTCTATAAGCCCTCGTTCGCAAGCAGCGCGCAGGCCTCACGCCTCGGGGCTTCCCGGCGGAAGTCCTGGGCTGCGGCTGGCTCGCGGCTTGCGGGCCGCAACCCTAAAAACCCTGAAGCCTGAGCCCTAAGGGCCCTAAAACCCCTAAACTCCTCAACCTCAAACCCAAAAACCCTAAAACCCTAAAGCCCCAAATCCCTAAAGGCCTCAACCCTAAGACCTAAGCCCTAAAACCTATAAGCCCTGAAGGCTTCTGGGCAGCTATAGCCTGCGTTTTTGGGTAGGATCGCACGCGCTACAATGGAGGAGCACCTTACTTAGAACCCTACTGACGCTGCCTTAGACTCTATGCCCATTTAGAGCTTCTTGGGGTGGATGATTGGTGTTCGTGATGAGGAGCTGGAGATTTGGGAGTCCTCTTCTTTTCTTGAGGGGGTGGGGGTTTAGGCTTTAGGGTTCAGGGTTCAGGGTTCAGGGTTCAGGGTTCAGGGTTCAGGGTTCAGGGTTCAGGGTTCAGGGTTCAGGGTTCAGGGTTTAGGGTTTAGGGTTTAGGGTTTAGGGTTTAGGGCGTCTGATCTTTTTGTTTGGATTGAGCATTGGACAGATGCGAGTGTAGGAGCAGAGTCGAGAGGCCTCAGCAGGGTTGAGGTTTAAACCCTCGAAGGCCCAAGCCCTTCCGGTTCAAGAGTAACAGCCCTGAACCCTGAAACCTTGCCTTAAACACGCCAACGTCCCTAAACACGCCCAAAAAAAGGGAACAACCGTTAAATACCCAATACTGTCTATCCTCAACCCTAAACACCCCAAAAGCCCGAAGTTCGCCAAAATCCTATGCAGCCCTGAAACCCAGAACCCTTCAACCCAAGAATAAACCTAACCCTAAACCCTAAACCCCAAACCCGAAACCCTAAACCCTGTAAACCCTAAACCCTAAACCCCAAACCCCAAACCCCAAACCCCAAACCCCAAACCCTAAACCCCAAACCCCAAACCCCAAACCCCCAAACCCCAAACCCCAAACCCCAAACCCCAAACCCCAAACCCCAAACCCCAAACCCTAAACAAACCATGCTGCCGAGCTTCGTCCCGCCGAGCTTCGTCCCGCCGGGGCTCGCGGTCCCGGGGCTCGTCGCGGCGGGGCGCCGGGTCTGCTCGCCGGTGCTCCTTCTAGGGTTTAGGGTTTAGGGTTTAGGGTTTGGGGTTTAGGGTTTAGGGTTTAGGGTTTAGGGTTTGGGGTTTAGGGTTTGGGGTTTTGGGGTTTGGGGTTTGGGGTTTGGCGTTTGGGGTGTGGGTTTTGGGGTTTGGGGTTCGGGGTTCGGGGTTTGGAGTTTGGGGTTTGGGGTTTAGGGAATGAGGGAATCCTTTTGGGGGTTTAGGGTTTAGGGTGTAGGGCTTAGGCAGCCACAGGGTTAAAGAACACCCACCCACCCATTAGTCCCATATCATCAGGTGCATGGATAACAGCCTCATTGCTTGAAGGAGTCTTAAGAGAGGCCTAAACCCTAAACCCTAAACCCTAAACCCTAAACCTTCCAAGCAGGCTGCTACAAGGAATCCCCGAAGAAAGCCCTTCAAAGGAGGCCCTTCACAGCGCCTCAAAGTATCGGAGGGGAGGCCCCTTGAGCAGGTCCCTAAGGAGGCCCCTTGAAGGCAGTCCTAAGAGGGGGCCCTTAGGGTTGAGGGTTTAGGGTTTAGGGTTGAGGGTTGAGGGTTTAGGGTTTAGGGTTTAGGGTTGAGGGTTTATTGAGGCTCCAACAGGGACCCGTGAACCTTCACGCACTCCGTCCTCGCGGCGGAAGTCGTCCCTTTGATCATCCCTCCTCAGAGGGCATCGCGCCGATCTAAGGGCAGGTCTCGTAAGTCAAGGGAGTCTATAAGGTATATAGTGTATATATATATATACATACATATATATATATATATATACATATAGACGGGCCATATAAGAAGTATATACGGTGTGTGTATATATATATATGTATATATAGTTGAGCTATTTAGGGGCGTATGTAAGGCATGTATAGGGGAAGGGTCCCTTCTGAGGGTTTCTCCTGATATTTCTCAGGGGCAGATATGGGTGAAGCTGCGCGCCTGAATTGTGCTGGATGTAGTGTCCTGGGAAAGAAGGGAACCCCTCTTTGCCTCATGACGTTTCAACCCTGTCAACCCGAAAACCCTGTTAACCCCGCACCCTGGAAATCTCAACTCCTACAGGCCAAACCCTGTGCCTGTCAAGCCAACCCCTTTATCAGCTGAGACTACCCCCCAAATCCTAAACCCTGAGCCTACCTAAGCCCCATTAATCGTGAGCCCTAAATCCTAAATCCCCTCCAAACCATAAACCCTAAACCCTAAACCCTAGACCCTAAACCCTAAACCCTGAACGTACACAGGGACAGAGGCTCCGTGGGTGCTCGCGGCGGGCGTCTTCGCGCCTGGGCTCCGGCCGCCGGGGATCCTCCTTTCAGGAGGGGCCTTATGGTTCAGGGTTTGGGGGGTTTTGGGGTTTCGGGTTTAGGGTTTAGGGTTTTGGGTTTGGGGTTTAGGGTTTGTGGGTTTAGGATTCAGGGCTGATCTAGGGTATTGGGGTTAGGGGGGAGGGGGTTGTATGGGCTTGGAACTTAGGGTTTGGGGGTTAAGTAGGGGTTTAGGGCTTTTTTGGGCTTAGTGGGTTAGAGTTTTTTAGGGCTTCAGAGTCCTCTTGTGGTTTGTCAATTGTCGCTGATGGGTTTAGAGCACAGGGGTTGGTAATTACGGGTTTAGGGGTGTATTG
The DNA here is from genome assembly GCA_905221605.1 of Symbiodinium natans. NCBI lineage: Eukaryota > Dinophyceae > Suessiales > Symbiodiniaceae > Symbiodinium > Symbiodinium natans. Next base: position 151,488 of record CAJNDS010001846.1, read on the forward strand.
GGCTATGGGTTCGGAGCTTCGGAGTCTGTGATTACGGGCTTATGGGTATAGATCATGGGTAAAGGAGTACTTGGATCTAGGGGGAAGTGGGCTTAGGCTTATGATTTTAGAAGCATTTTGTGGGCCTAAGGCAGCTATGCGGTCAGGGTTTAGGGCTTCGCTCATGGGCTTGAGCTTTGATTTGGGCTTAGGCGTGAGGATTTGTGGGCTTGGGGTTTAAGATGTCGAGGGTTCATGGATTAAGTGGATGCGGGGCATGATATATGTACATGTCAAAAAATATATACAGATATACATATATATATGTATATATATATATATATATTGGATTCATCAAGCCTAAGACAAAAGCTCGAGACCACTGCACTCCTGTCGGAAGTCATCCCGCCGATAGTCATCTTTCCTCAGACCGTGTGTCTTGCGGCGCAAGTCTCTGACAGTGGGGCTTTGGGTTTTCCATGTAAACCCCAAACCCTAAACCCTAAACCCAAAACCAAAGCCCTAAACCCTAAACCCTAAACCCCAAGTCTCCAAGTGCAACAGAGCCTCCGCCGCTGGTCCTCCCGGCGCGGCTCCTCTCGGCGCGCGAAGTCGCGGAAGTCCTCCCTGCGAAAGTCGTTCCTTTGGAAGTCCTCCCTCCTCTCCTCGCGCCGGAAGTCCTCCCTCCGGTAGTCCTCCCTCCTCTCCTCGCGCCGATAGTCCTCCCTCCCGAAGTCCTCCCTGCGGTAGTCCTCCCGCCTGAGCTGCTGAGTTCATAAGCCCCAAAAAAGGTGTACACTTTCAGTTCTATAAGGGGTTATAGTATCCCCAAAAGTGTAAAGTGCACTCTTTCATTTGCTAAGCCGCCGGTAGTCCTCCCGGGCGCGGTCGTCCCGGCGCTCGCCGCGGGGCGCCCGATCGACATCCCGCAGCTCCCACTGCTGCTCCGGCCGCCGGGCTTCCCGCGATTCTGGCGGCATGCCTGCCGGCTAAGTATGTAGGGTTTAGGGTTTAGGGTTTGGGGTTTGGGGTTTGGGGTTTGGGGTTTGGGGTTTGGGGTTTGGGGTTTGGGGTTTGGGGTTTGGGGTTTGGGGTTTTGGGGTAGCTGTCGGGGGTTTTCCGGCTTGGGTCTCCTAAGAGGCTCCGCAGTGCCATGCTTATGGGGTCTGAGGAGGCACAAGACTGGAGAGTTTCAGCTGCATCTGTCGCTTGGAGCTCCGGCAACCCTGCTGCAGCTAACCCACAACGCTAAACCCTTAAACTGCCAAACCCCTAAAGCCCTAAACCCCTAAAGCCCCCCCTTAAAAGCTTCAACACTGAAAAAGGGCCGGCGGCCTCGTCCATCTTCCCTGCGTCGCTCGGCCCTGACCTGCAGGAGGCGCTGCTTTCGAGTTTTCGGGCTTGAAGGGTTGAGGCTATAGGGTCCTGGGCTCTGATTTACCTACAGCTTTATGGGTTCGACCCGCTAAGTATAGGAGTAATGTGGCGGTACAGGTTACGGTTTAGGGTTTAGGGTTTAGGGCTTAGGGTTTAGCTTTAGGGTTTTACGGTTTAGGTTTTAGGGTTTAGGGATTAAGGTTTAGGAGGGATTATAGTACCCCCTATGATAAAATGCCTATTAAGGACTGCTTGTTTCAGGGGGAACATCCCAATCTTGACAGGTTGGGAGAGGGGGGGGGGCACAAAAGCAAACTGGTTGGTGCCTTAGGCTCTACCCTAGAATCTGACCCTCAAACATGCGGATCCCGAAGTCCTAAACCCATATCCGAGATGCAAAACTTAAACCCCCTAACCCCTGCGTCGCATGTCTAGAACCAGTCTGTAGCCTTCTTAGACGTGGCTCTTCAAGCGACATGTGGCGAGCGAAGTGCAGCAACACCATCGGCAACACCAAGTCCTGAACCCTGAACCTTCAACCCGAAACCCTAAACTAAACCCTAACCCTAAACCCTAAACCCTAAACCCAAACCCTAAACCCAAACCCTAAGCCAAACCCTTACCCTAAACCCTAAACCCAAGCCAGCTCTGGCTTGTGTGCTCCTGGCACAACCTTCGGCCCCCTGACCCCTAAACCCGAGAATTGGGGCAACTGCTAGGGTCTTCGAATTCCATGCTCAATAGGATGCCCGGCAAAGTTGCCATTTCCATATTTTCGTTTCAACAACGAGAGGGCTTCGGGATCAGTTGGAAAAAGGGGGGGGGGTCTATAAGGGGGTCTATTGGTCAAATATTATCTCTGAAGGGTGAACCTGGCTCGAGCGCCCTATTCAAACACTGGGTGCGCATTGTGCGGCACATGAGTGTCACACCAGCACTACACTCCAGCATTTTTCACTGCAAGTGCTACAAGACCAGCAGCCCCAAACACCCGAAGCCCGCAAAAGCCCTAAAACACCAAGATCACCAAAGCCCTAAGCCCCAAAAACTACCTTAATCCCCAAACCCTGAACCCAAAACCTTAAAGCGTTAAACCCTGAATCCTGAACCCTAAACCTTACAACCTAAGCCCCTAAACTACCTTAATCCCTAAACCCTGAACCCTAAACCTTAAAACCTTGAACCCTGAACCCTGAACCCTAAACCTTACAACCTAAAGCCCCAAACCCTAAACCCTAAGCCCTAAGCCCTAAACCCTAAACCCTAAACTCTGGAACCCTGAACCCTGAAACAATCCCCGAGGCCCCCGAAGCCTCGCCGGCAGGGGGGCCACGCGGTCCGGGGTCCTCCCCGTGAAGCGAGGGTTTAAGGTTTAGAGTTTAAGGTTTAGGGTTTAGGGTTTGGGGTTTAGGGTCTAGGGTTCAGGGTTTAGGGCCTAGGGTCTAGGGTTTGGGGTTTAGGATTTAGGGTTTAGGGTTTAGGGTTTAGGGTTTAGGGATCCCGAAGCCCAAAAAGAATCCCAACCAAACCCGAAGCCGAGCATCGTTGGGGTTTTGGGGTTGTAGGGCTTGAACATGGTGAGCCGGCGCGGCGGGGAGAAGCCGGATCTCTACCCGGATCCACCCCGAGCATCAGGTCTTGATAAACCCTAAACTTTGGTTTGTTTCCCCTTTCTCCAAAAGTCCGTAACAGGAATAATAATAGGGGGCACTACAATCCCTATGCATGACTGTTAGTACAAGGGGGAACAGCCCAAGCTAAACCCTAGACCCTAAACCTTAAACCCTGAAACCTGTGTTTTGTGTCTTCTCGATAGTGCCTCTCACCGTCTAAGCGGTGGACCTCGATATTTGTCTCTGACCTGCTCTGCCAAAGGCCCCTAAACCCTAAACCCTGAAACTTTTGTTCCCTAAACCGCAAACCCTAAACCCCTTGTCCCCTAAATCTTAGGGTCTAGGGTCTAGGGTTTAGGGTTTAGGGTTTAGGATTTAGGGATTAGGGTGTAGGGTTTAGGGCTTAGGGTCTAGGATTTCCCAAAAACATTTAACATATTCGTCCTTGTATGGGTAATATAGATGTTGATATCATTTGTTTTTTTGGTGAGGGTTCTTAAGCAAATAGTACCTTTATGCTTGAAGGACTTGATACCGGCCGGCTCAGGCGCGGAAGAACCAGCACAAGAAAGCTGAAACCAAGATTCTGAAAGAAGCTTAGGTTGCAGGACTTCGAAAAGGTCGCCACCTACCCTAAACTACCCTAAACCCTAAACCAGCTAGTTCAGTTTAAAGGGTTGAAGGTTTGAAGAGCTTCAGGGCATTTTTGACTGAAGTTTCGGGCTAGGCTCACTACTCAGAGCTTCATGGCTATGGTTGGAAGATGCTGAAGGTATAGTCATAGCCGGTCCGAGCCCTAAACCCTGAACTCTGAAATTTGGTGTATTTCCTACCTTTTTGCTACCCACCCTACACCCTCAACCCGAAACCATACTTGTAGCTACCCATGAAGCTTCAGGTGGGTTAGGGCTAGGGTTTTAGGTCTTAGGGCTCGGGGCTTAGGGTTTTAGGGCTTAGGGCCTAGGTTTTAGGGCTTAGGGCCTAGGTTTTAGGGCTTAGGGCCTAGGTTTTAGGGCTTAGGGTTTTAGGGCTTAGGGTTTAGGGTTTAGGGTACCAAGCCACGTTTCTCGCGCAGGGCAAGCCACGTCTCGAATCAAGGAGTGTTGTCCACCGACTCAATGGGCACTGCGACTGGAAGCAATCGCGTCTTCGACTCTAGATTTGTCATCGCACGTGGCCTCCAGGAAGACTAGGGTCTTTCCCTGCACCTTCTGCGTGTCCAACTTCACACTGTTGATGTGCTGCGCATCTGAATAGCGGAGTCGGCCATAGATGCACACCAAGAAGAAGCCAGCCGCTATCCGGTCCTTATCAGCAGCGTCAGCATTCATGACACGCTTTTCAAGCACGATAACCTGGGCGACAGTTAACGGATCCTGCTGCCGCAGAGTTTTGGGCTCAGAGCTTAGGGTTTACAGCGAATGCAGGAAGCACTCCTGGTAGCGAGGTTTTTCGCCGCCTTTGCCGCGGCCTGGCGCTGGGGGGACACAAGGCGCCGGGAGACTCTTGACCGTTCCCGGAGAGCCAACACCCCCAACTAAGGAAAGCATAAATCCCCGGACTGACCCCCAAGCAGCCTGAATTATGGGGGAACCGAGGGGGAGGTGGTAAAGAGGGGGGGTGTAAGGGCCATGGTGGGATCCCTAAACCCTAAACCCGAAACCCGAAACCCTAAAGGGTTCAGATAGACCCTGCCTGAGCAGGGGAATCACGTCTGGCGGCGGCAGTCAGTCGCTGCAGCTTTGGAAGCTTGAGAATGTGGGGTACCATAAAGGTGTGCAGCTCGGCGTTGTCATCCCGGTGCCATTTAATTAGCAGCAACGCCCCCCCCCCCCCACCGCCCCAACCCCCACCCCCAACCCCCCCCCCCCCCCCCCCCCCCCCCCCCCCCCCCCCCCCCCCCCCCCCCCCCCCCCCCCCCCCCCCCCCCCCCCCCCCCCCCCCCCGCCCCCCAGGTTTAGGGTTTGGTGTTTAGGGTTGAGGGTTGAGGGTTGAGGGTTGACGGTTGAGGGTTTAGGGTTTAGGGTTTAGACCCCCCCCCCCCTAAACCCTAGCTAAACGAACCCTGAACTCTCTAGACTCCTCCGAAACTCCCCTAGACTTCTCCTGACTTCCCCTACTTGGAGGTTCGTGGTACTTGTTAACCAATTATAACTGTACTGATAACTGTACTGATAACTGTACTTATAGCCACATTAGCGCACTTAAGGGGCTTATAAGTGGGTTAGAAGTACAGTTATAGTTAGTTACTAGGTACCGAACCTCCACCCTACTTTGGAGTAGACCCTGGAAAAAGTATATACTTGTTAGTTATAAGCTGTTGTAATCGGAACCCAGATTCAACAAAACCCTAAACCCTAAACCCTTAACCCTAATCCCGACAAAACGGCAAACAGCGCCTGGTGGTGTGCGGCTTCGCGGGCGCTGGCCATAGTCCTGGCTCTCTACATTTGATGCGTCTTTTTGAGGGCTCGGTCTGTTCAGGGGTCCCCTATTTTCGTAAACCCCCATATGATCATAGAATGTCCAACCCCTCCCCCTGAACCCTCGCCCCCTGAACAGATAAGCTTGCTTATCTGTGTCACATCTTGAAATCCTTAACTAAGCTTAACTAGAACTAATTAACCCCAACTAAGCTTAAATAAAATAATTGGCAAAGCAAAGCAGTGGCCTTAATTAGGATTAATTAAGCCTAATTAAGCTTAAATAAAATTATTGAAAGCAAATAATGGCAAAGCAGTGGTAAAGTAGCGGCAAAGCAAGGACCGAAACATCGGTTCCGGAGAAAGCCCTAGCGGCCAGCCCACCCCGACCCCCGAACCCCACCCAAGCCCCACCGCCCGGCCCGAACCCCCCGGCAACCCCCCCTCAGTCCCTCAACACACCCTACCTGCGCGCACGCGCGCGCGCATCCCTGAAACGGGGGGGTGGTTACCGTAACTCGGCAGGGCCACGTTACGGTAACACCCTCCCTGTTTGAGCAGGTGCGTGGGGGCTCACGCGCATTCGCGCAGGTAGGGTGTTTTGGGGGACTGACGGGGGGGTTCGGGCCGGGCGGTGGGGCTTGGGTTCGGGGGTCGGGCTGGGCAGGCCGCTAGGGCTTTCTCCGGGACCGATGTTTCGGTCCTTGCTTTGCCGCTAATTACTTTGCCACTGCTTTCTTAGTCACAGATTTCAAGATATCTTCAAGATGTGACACAGATAAGCAAGCTTATCTGTTTAGTAGGGGGGGGTTCAGGAGGGAGGGGTTGGACATTCTATGATATGATCCTAAACCCTACACCCTACACGCCCTACACGCCCTACACGCCCTACACGCCCTACACGCCCTACACGCCCTACACGCCCTACACGCCCTACACGCCCTAAACCCTCAACCCTAAACCCCAAACCCCAAACCCTCAACCCTCAACCCTCAACCCTCAACCCTCAACCCTAAACCCTAAACTAAACCCTAAACCCTAAACCCTAAACCCTAAACCCTAAACCGTAAACCCTAAACCCATCCTCTTGACAATCCTGTTGAGCAATGCCAAACTCGCCGGCCTTCTTCTTGTCTGCAGTGGCCGGCTGCGCACACACCTTTCAGGGTTTAGGGTTTAGGGTTTAGGGTTTAGGGTTTAGGGTTTAGGGTGAGGCAGACACCGATGGCACAGAGATACAGGGGCCAAGGGTTCACGGCTTTTGGGCCCCTTAGTTGCTGAGTTCATAAGCCCAAACAAGTGCACACCTTCAGTTCCATAGGGGAGTATAAACCCTAAAACCTAAACCCTAAACCCTAAACCCTAATATAGCATCTCCAAAGAGTGTAAAGTGTACTCATTCAGCTACTATGGCTCAATGAGGGCCCTGGGTCTTCCTTCCAGGATGGCAAGGCTTCGGCCCTCAAAACCTTGAACCGGAAACACCAAACCGACCGCCTGGTGAGGATTAGGGTTTAGGGTTTAGGGTTTAGGGTTTAGGGTTTAGGGTTTAGGGTTTAGGGTTTAGGGTTTAGGGTTTAGGGTTTAGGGTTTAGGGTTTTGGGTTTTGGGTTTTGGGTTTTGGGCAACTCTGTAAGGCACCGTCCCCTTGGCTAAGGTTCCCTGGCATGCTGGGAGCCCAGTAGGAACCGGGTTTTTAGGGGGGTTTTAGGGGTTTTTTAGGGTTTTTAGGTGTTTTTTAGGGGGCGTTTTAGGGTTTTTAGGGGTTTTTAGGGTGTTTAGGGGCTTTAGAGGCTTTAGGGGCTTAGGGGCTTTAGGGGCTTTAGGGGCTTTAGGGGCCTAGGGGGTTTAAGGGCCTAAACCCTGAACCCTAAACCCATTTTGTGCCGGGAGCGTTTACACTACCGGCCTCTAACTTGCACCTCAGTGTCCATTCTGTTAAAGAATTATGCTTGGGATGTTCCCACTTATACTAACAGTCCTTGATAGAGATTCGAATAGGGGGGGGGGGGGGGCGGGGGTACTCTAATCCCTATGAAGGACTATAGTTTGTATAAGGGGGAACATCCCAAAACTATGCGTTCAACATGTTGCATCCTAGACCTTGACATCTTCGAGCTTAAGGTTCAACATTGCGGCGAAGCGCCCGAAGATCCTCGTTCCCCAACGAGCTCATCACCTCCTGAACCCCTAAACCCTTCAACCAGAAACCCCAAAGCTTGGGATGTTCCCCCTTATACTAACAGCCCTTAATGGGGATGATAGCACCCCCCCCCCTATTATTCATCCCTATTAAGGACTGCTAGTATAAGGAGGAACATCTCAACCCAGACCCTACACCCACACCACCATCCATGGCCCTGGGTCCCCTCGCGCGGTCGCCCAGAAGATCGGACTGATCCAGCTTCTCGCGTGCCACGTCCATGTCCTGAGGGGTTGACAAGAGGTTCACAGGGGCTTAAGGGCTCCGAATGGTTGAAGGGCTCCTTCGGGATTTTCAGGGGCTTATGGGGGGGGTTATGATTAGGGGTTTTGGGTTTATAGACCAGGGGAACTCGGTACTATATTTCCCTCATAAACCAATAGGAACCCGGAATAATTTCCAGAGGGACCATCAGATCAACCCCATGCAGCCCCTCTGTAATCCGATATACCTCTGTGAACTGCTCGGGAAGTTGTGCCTCGTCAGTGGTACCCTTGTGCCCCTTTCCACATAAAAATTAGTATCATGAACTATAGTAGTATAAGTATATTATCTAATATGCGTAAATTTGACTAGTGTATAGCTAGTATGTTTAGTATATTTGTGTAGTTCACTTAGAAGCCCCGGGTACGGCAGGGTTCTTAAAAGCCTGAACTTGAGGGTTTTGGGGGGTTTGGGATTCGGTGTTGAAGGTTCACAATCCCTAACACCTACCTCCAAAACCCCGAACACTCAAAGCCCCACCGCGGCCACCCGTACTTAAACCCTAGATCCTAAAACCTCAAACGCCCCTACCCCCTCAAGCCCCGCAACCCTTCTACCACAGATCCCCCAAACCCCGAGCGAAGTTTATGGTATAGATGAGGGAAACTACCCGCCGAAAGCTGTCTTGGATACCCCCCACCCCTCAGAACCAAACCAATGGTGTCCTCGCCTTACTACCCTCAACTCTTAATACAAGTTAAGGGCCCGTACATCGGAACCCTTCAAAGGATATTAAGAGCCCATGCAACTACCCTCAGATCAACCCTAGACCTAAACCCCTATTCCCCACACCCTGGCCTGACTTCCCTCACCCTTGAACCCTGAACTTGACCCAAAATCCGAAAACCACAAAACCTGCCTCAAACACTGAACATGCACAGCGTGCAGGGTTTAGGGTTTGAGGGTTTGAGGTTTTGAGGGTTTGAGGGCTTGAGGGCTTGAGGGCTTTAGCGGTTTGAGGGTTTAGGGGTTTAGCGGTTTGAGGGTTTGAGGGTTTGAGGGCTTGAGGGCTTGAGGGCTTGAGGGCTTGAGGGCTTGAGGGTTTGAGGGCTTGAGGGGTTTAGGGGTTTAGGGGTTTGAGGGTTTAGGGGTGTAAACCCTTAGGGGCTGAAGGGTTGTCAGGGTTTCAGGTTGACGTTGGTTGAAGGATTTAGGGTTTACGGGCTTCGGGGTGTAACGATGGTAGGGTTTCGGGGTGTGGGGGTTGAGGGGTTCAGGGTTTAGCGTGCCCAAGCCTTCTGGCTTCGGAACTGGATGAAACAGAACGTGTCTTTTGCAGAGCTCCTCAGAACGTTCGAGAGGGGCGGCTTTCTGGCTAGCCCAGCAACCATATTTGTACGCTAAACCCTAAATCTGGTCCCCAAACCCTACAAGGGAATTTAGACACTTAAAGAGGTCACGGTGTCAGTGTCAGACGGGGTCGATGCAAGGGTTTGGCGCGCAGGGGTTGGGGTTTAGTGTTTCGGGCTTCGGCTTAAGGATTCTGATCTAGGAAGAGCTCTTGTTTCAATCAAACAGATGTTGCTCGTGCACTTGCTACGAAGTCCACATAGGACCCCTGACCCGGGAGTGGGGCGTAGCAACACGTTCGACCCTCTCTCTGCACCCTTATGGCCAGACCTCCTACCACCCAGACCTCGCAAAACCTCTTAGTTAAGGAAGATCCCCCCCCAAATCATAGTAGGACACTTAACAAAACTACAGGGATTTTCATTCCTTAATTAAGGGATTCCTTGCTCAGACGATGCAACCCAAGACCTAAATCTGGAGAACTGGCACGATGTGTGTGTGTGTGTAACATATGTATCTATTCATACACTCAATCAATCTTTTCATATTAAGATGTATACATATTCCTGTTACAGATATACACATATATATATATATACATACCCATAAGCACTCTTCCAACCATCATACAAACAAACCCCTAGCCTATGCTCTAAACACCTGCAGCTAGACACACCCTGCTTGGGCCTTGCAGGGACTGCCCAGAGAGCCCAACACCCTCAATTCAGGGAACACGCCTTAATTCATATAATCCCCTCCCCCCAATGTTAAGCCCCCCACCTACCCCCTAATATTAAATGCTTCCCCATTAAGCGCTTAGGGCTTTTGGGTTTAGCGTTAAAGGGAACATGCCTTGATTCACATACGCGATACGTCTCTGACCGACGTACAGGGGCCCCATAGGATTACTAGACGGAATAAACTGTCCACCCTCCTCTCCCCCAAAAAAGTCAGGGGCCCTTATTAGGATTCCCATCATAACTCCAAACACTCCCCCAAACCCTAAACCTGTTTCTATTACAATCATACAGACCCTGAGAGGATGACGCTGGTAGTTTTCTAGGCTCCGCCGAGCGTCCGCAGCATCACTTTCACGACATTGGCGAAGGGCTCCACTCTCTGCCGGATCTGCCCAGGGTTTAGGGTTTAGAGCGGCTTAGTGCTTAGGATGTGGGACTTAAGATCTAGGGTCTTGGAGGAAAAGAACTGCAGGGCTTTGGAGGTTCCAGCGTGGTAGGGTTTTCGATTTGGGGCTGTGTGTTTTGGGGGGGTTAAGACCTTCATGTGACTTTATGGGGTATTCGGTACTCAGGGTGTCTGGTCTCTTTTTTCGAAGTCGGAAGACTCGCGGAGGCTCCTGGGACGGGTGAGTTCAGACGCCTGAACCACGTGTCAGCATGGTACAGCTTGCGAACGGGTTCGTCCTGAGCCCTAACCCTAAACCTTAAGCCCTAGCACAAAGGGTCAGACGCTCGCCTTAGAAACTCGTATGCAGCTTCGTAGTGGCGTCGGTTTAGGATTTGGGAGAAAGCGGACCAGCTGAACCTATGAACGTAAAGCTCTAAAGGCTCTAAGCCCTACCCTAGATACCCAAGCCCAATGGGCCCTAGACTGGCCCTAGAACAATCTCACCCTAATTTTGCGCCATTGTACCCACACAAAAGGAACTCACAACCTACAGCGCACGAGAATGTCGATCGCACGAGAATGTCGATCAGCTCGTAGAGATCCTAAGACGCCGTTAGGGGCTTCAGGCTCAAAGGGCTCGGGGTTTCGGGCGGGCAAGCAAACGCCAAGATTGCCTCCTCCTCCGTGATGTCTTTGTAAAGACCACCGCACCATAGTCTATAGCGCCTGAGTCGTGCAGGCCCCTGCTACCCAGCCCAATGGCGCAAATTGACGGCAAAGGAAGTAAAAGCGCGTGTAGTAGAAGAAGTCTAGCAGTAGTAGCAGTAGCAGCCGGAGCAGCCGGAGCAGCCGGAGCAGCCGGAGCAGCCGGAGCAGCCGGAGCAGCCGGAGCAGCAGGAGCAGCAGGAGCAGCAGGAGCAGCAGGAGCAGCAGGAGCAGCAGGAGCAGCAGGAGCAGCAGGAGCAGCAGGAGCAACAGGAGCAGCAGGAGCAGCAGGAGCAGCAGGAGCAGCAGGAGCAGCAGGAGCAGCAGCAGCAGCAGCAGCGGCGATAGAGGCAGAAGTAGTAAAAGTAAAAAAGAAGAAAGAAGTTGTTGTAGTTGTGGTGGTAGTAGTAGTCGTAGTCGTAGTAGTCGTAGTAGTAGTAGTAGTAGTAGTAGTAGTAGTAGTAGTAGTAGTAGTAGTAGTAGTAGTAGTAGTAGTAGTAGTAGTAGTAGCAGTAGCAGCATTAGTATTAGGACTGGTAGGAGGAAGCCCCAGGGCAAAACCCACTCAACACGCTGGCTTAACTTTCCAGTTCCCCTTGACGGCCACGCTGGGATGGAGGGTTGAGGCCCACGAATCCTCCCAAGATCCTAGACACTCAGCCCCTGAAGCCCGAAGCCCAGTTTCGGGCTCAACCGGTCTGAGGGTTTCAGGATGTAGGGTTTAGGGGCTATATAGGGTTTTTGGGCCCAAAAACAAACCCTAAACAAACCCTAAGCCATAAATCCACATCTTGGGCTCCGGCAACGGCCCGGGAGATCCCTCACGACCGGCCATGGCCTGCCGGGCTGAAAGGTTTGGGGGGTTGAGGGTTTAGGGCTTATTTAGGGTTTAGGGCTTCAGGGTTTTATTTAGGGTTTAGGGCTTGTTTAGGGTTTAGGGTTTAGGGTTTAGGGTTTCGGGTTTAGGGTTTATTTAGGGTTTATCTAGGGTTCAGGGTTTAGGGCTTGGGGGGAGTAACCATACTACAAGAAGGGCACCCTTGTGGGGGTTGGTTCCTTCACACGGGGGACCTTGAACCAAAAAAAGGGCAAAGGGCACCACTAGGCTACCAAGGCTTGAGGTTCAGGGTTGCCCTAAACCCTAAACCCTAAACCCTAAACCCTAAACCCTAAACCCTAAACCCTAAACCAGTTTTAGAGTTTGGGGTTTAGGGCTCAGGGCTTTCGAGGGCTCAGGGAATTTTGTGCTCGGGGGTGTTGTGATGCAGCCCAAACATCCCTCAAGCCCGAACTCCGTCAACCCTGAACCGAAGGGACTAAAGGAGGGAGGGGCCTTATAAGGCACCTTAGGGGTTATTTGGGGCTTATTTAGGGGCCACTTAGGCATATAGGTACTATGGGGCTTTCCTTACACCCCTTGAAATACCCTAAACCCCAGACTCCAAAACTAAGGCGTAAGGTGGGGCCTTTGGGGCTGCTGGAGACAGCAACATAATCATAAGGCGGTAGGAGTCAAAAAGCCAGAGGCTCTTCACCAAACCCCTAAACACTAGACCCTAAACCCTAAACCCTAGACCCGGAAACCCAGAACAACGTAAACCCTAGGCCCTACACCCGAAACAACAAACTAACACCCTTTGAAAACATCTTTATTACTCACAGCCCGAACCTCCGCAAGCCCCCCCGCACCCCAAGCCCTTCACCCCACTGCCTGGTTTTAGGGTTTTGGGTTCCAGGTTTTCGGGTTTAGGTTTCTTGCTTAGTGCTTAGGGTTTACCTCCTAAATCCCAAACGCCTAAGCCCAAAACAAAAAGCCCCCAACCACCCCGCCTCCCCTTCAGACCATGCTTTGGCGAGGGCTGCGATTCGCTCGTTTTCGACAATGGGGTTACAAAGCGCTTCGATGGGGTCTTCATGGGGTTGTCACGGACACGAAAGGGTTAGGGTTGCTCCCGAAAACTATACCCCAAACCCGAAAGCCTAAACCCTAAACCCTAAACCTGTTCCTTGCTGCCTGAAGATTCCTGTCTTAGACGCGTTTAGCTCGGGATGGCTCGGAGTTTAGGGCTTTCAGGGCTAGTGCTGGGGATCCAAGCTGGGACCAGCCTTAATCAAATGCCCCCAACTCTAAACCTTAAACCCTAAACCCTAAGCCCTAATTAACAAGCCAGCTCTCCCATCTCATGTGTGCTGAACCGTCACAGCTGCAGTTGCGCGGGCTTCCCGCTCCGCAGACCCAACTTCATGCCAAACACGTCTTACCTCAAATAACCCCGAAACAACCCCGAAATAACCCCTAAGGTCGTCCCTCCTTTGTCCCTTGATCTTACAAATGCCTGCCATCAGCGCCTCGCCTGTCTGGGTTTCATCGCCAAGTTTTCGTGGGGGTTCCTCGTGATGTTTTTCGGGCCGATGAAATCAGGGAACCCTGCATTCAACCTCAAACCCCAAAAAACCCTAAACCTCGGATGTATGGCAGGAAGCGCACTAGTTCTAGGTTGGCCCCTAAAGCCCTCCGAAAGATATTCCTGAATATGATCCTCTTAAACCCAAATAAGGGAAAATATAAAATGTCCCAAGGGCCTACCTAGAGTTTCATCAGCAAGCGGAGTGGGAGTTGGGTTCGATTCTTGCCCCCGCGAACTAGCAGGCGCAGGCTTCCATGAATCGCCTTGTGCTTAGCACTCCGTTTCTGCCACTATAGGGGCCTCAATAATTCGAACAGTGTTTTGGTTGTTTTTTGGTATATTTGTAAAGGGACTAAAAGGGAATATTATTAGCAATTGTTCCGACACCTATATTACGACTGCCCCACGCTGCGCATGCGGAAGCCTGCAGTCACGGTTGGGAACCCTTGGGCTATGCCAGCGGAAGCGACATGAGAGGGGATTCCGTCATCAGGGTTTTGGGGCTTGGGGTTTACGAAGTCTAGGGGTCAGGCTCCTTACAGGGCCTGGAACTTACTGGCTGATTGTTTTTTGGGGTGGAAGAAATTTCATCGTTGGATATTCTTCAAGAACTCAGATAGCACGCAAAGAGGTAAAAGGTTCCAGCAAACTCCATAAAGTTGGAACATGGTTTACGGGCGATTAGTGCTGGGATTTCCTTTAGTGACTCTCTTGAGATAAAAGGAGAATCTGTAAACGCTACCTACATACCACATCACCCTAAACCCTAAACCCTGAACCCTACACCCTAAACCCGAAACCCTGAACCCAGAGCCCTCAACCCAAAGGGGTGCGGGTGCGGTCTTGTATGGGTCCGGCCCTGAATTATACGATACCGTTTTGGTCTTAGGTTTAGGGTTTAGGGTTTAAGGTTTGGCGTTTAGGGTTGGTTTGGGGTTCAGCGGTTTATGTAAGGTTGAACGTCCCAGGCTCGTGCTCACCTTTTTGTCACGCAGGCCCAGGCGCTCCAGCGAAAAGCTAAGCACCTAAGCCTGCAATATGCGCAGGCTAGCTACTCAACCCAACCCTGTTAGGGTTCATGGTGTGGGGCATAGGGTCAGCGCTCAAGCTCCCCCCCCATAAAGCTGAACCTGAAACCGACGGGACTCGTAAAGCATCACTACACCCATAGTCCCATCTAAGGAGGAAACCCTGGCGATTTGTTGGGCAACCCGCCTTCCTCCCCCACCTTCCACAAAAAACACACACACACACACACACACGCACTTCTGAACCCGAAGATCCTAAACCAAAAGTTCCTCAAACCCCTCGAGGCTTGAAGCCCTAAACCCTTCAACCCCTAAGAACCCGAACACCCCTTAGGAACCCTGAGATGCACACAAGCCCCAGAAATCCCAAACCCTATGCCGTTGCGTGCCTAAACGTCCACACGGGGGATCTCTAAGACTGAGGAGTCTCTAGGGTTGCATAGGCCCATTAGGTCAACACCCCCAAACCTATACGACTCCCTGTCTCACCGCGGGGGGCCGTGGTTGTGGGCCTGCCGATGTTCGGCGACGAAGGTTGGGGCTTGAGCTTTGGATCTAGGGATTCAAGGCGTAAAGTTTAAGACCCTAAGCCCTAAACCCTAAACCCTAAACCGTGTGAGGCGGACTTTCGGGCTAGGGTTTAAGTGCTTTAGGCGCTTGTGCACCGTCTAGGTTGAAGGTTTGGGGTCTCGGGCCTAGGGGCGTGCGATGAATTCTGATCTTCTTCTTGCTCTTTGTTCTTCTTGACCGTGCACACATGTATTGAAATTAAGATCTACAAAAGCACCATACTACTACTAGCATCATGTCAGAGGGAAATAATAAGAAAACAGAAAATAGAATACTAAAAGGAGGAAACAAAATGTATTATGAGAAGAAAAAACCAAATAATTCCAGAAAATAATGAAACTAGTTGCTACACTACCACGACGACGACGACGACGACGACGACGACGACGACGACGACGACGACGACGACGACGACGACGACGACGACGACGACGACGACTACTACTACTACTACTACTACTACTACTACTACTACTACTACTACTACTACTACTACTACTACTACTACTACTACTACTACTACTACTACTACTACTACTTTTTTTGCCTCTCGCAGTCGTAGACTGTTGTCCCGTCTCTTCACCTGCAAGGTTTTTTCCACCTCCTCTGAGGTTTGGCACTCACCTCCTCTGAGGTTTTTCTACAGCACGTATTGCGCTGTCACCTCCACTGAGGTTTTGACCCCTTCTACCGGCGGAAGCCCTCATCCTCAGAAAGTGCACAACTTAAACGCTCACTTCTCGGGATGTTGAAGGAGGGCCCTGTCAGGTAGCAAAATGCCGACGTGCTTGGTTGGCGTCAGCACCAAAACACCCTGTCTTACCAGGGCTTTGAAGTAGGTTGTACCCACCTCATTGCTGTGAAGTCGCTGGCAAATGCGACCCAGGATACGCTCAACATGACCACACGAGGTCCTCAAAATGCGTTCCACAAAGAGGTTTTTTGAACAATCCAAATTCCTGCGACTGCAGGATCTTTCCTGGGTTTGTACACCCCCAAGCGGTGGCTCCACTACAGCAAACCTTCTGGGTACCCGGCCTCATCAAGACGTCCCCTTGCGTGGGGTCGTCCATCAGCACGCCCAACTACTACTACTAGGAGGCGTCGGTACCATTCGCGACGGTGCTTTTCCTTGGATTCCTAGCGCTAAAACCTAGGTTTCGCGCACATTCCAGGCTCCAGTGCCCCTTCCTCTCTTCTTCTTGCTACATGTGCTTGCACCGTACGCCTTGCCAGTTTGGGTTTGGGGCTGTTAAACTGAAACATCGGTATTTACGACACTTCGTGGCTTCTTTGCGTGCGAATGGCCAGAGCATCCATGTCCGCACGATGATAACGTCCGTGTTACCAGAACATCCATGTCCGCGCGATGATAACGTTTGTGTGATCACTGCGTGCGCATGGCCAGAGCATCCATGTCCGCACGATGATAACCTCCATGCAAAAACATCGGTATTTGCGACACTTCGTGGCTTCACGGCGTGCGAATGGCCAGAGCATCCATGTCCGCACGACGACAACGTCCCTGTTACCAGAGCATTTATGTCCGCACGATGATAACGTCCGTGTTACCAGAGCATCCATGTCCGCCTGAGTCCAGCACTGAACTCCGCTCAGTGTCTTCCACGTCAAAAAAAAACAAGATAAGAGGAACTCTGCCAATCACCTGCCATCAGCTGAAAACAGTGTAAAACGCACGCTTTTCCTCCCACTCCTGCGCAACCAACACACCGTCGCGCACATAGCCAGCGCGCACTACTACTACTACTACTACTACTACTACTACTACTACTACTACTACTACTACTACTACTACTACTACTACTACTACTACTACTACTACTACTACTACTACTACTACTACTACTACTACTACTACTACTACTACTACTACTACTACTACTACTACTACTACTACTACTACTACTACTACTACTACTACTACTACTACTACTACTACTACTACTACTACTACTACTACTACTACTACTACTACTACTACTACTACTACTACTACTACTACTACTACTACTACTACTACTACTACTCTACTACTTGTTGGAGGGAAATGCAAGAACTCATGGCGCGCCCAACAAAAGGCGCGTCCATCATCTTGGCACTCAGATGGAAGAGCGACAAAGCCGGTTGCTCATAGCAGCTGCGAGCTCCAACGGCAGCAGTGAAGAACCCCAGCTCGCGCTCCCACTCATCGGCTAAAACATAGAGCAACAATCCACTAATATGGACTAGCAAGAACAGTAAGCAATGACAAGAATCAGTCATCACTTGCGACTTCGCGTGGTCGGTGGCAGCATCTCCGCACTCGCTCCTCAAAAAGCAAGTTTGGCTTCTACCGGAAACAAGGCAACACCCTTGTGCGTGCCAACCTCTTTGTGTCTCTGCATGACAAGAGGCAGATCTTTCCAAGAGCCAACAGGAGCAGAAAAGCGAAGGCTCCAGCTTGAGGCCTTGACTAGCAGCAAGGGCAAACATTCTTTGAAGAGAGATCGGACGAAACAGAACTTGCACATGTGTAAAGCACGGGGGCTCCGGATCTTGCCACCCATGGTGGATACATCGTCCAGTGACCAGATCTTCTGGTCGCAGAGGCCGCTCGTCAACCCAACCTGCAAAGGGTAAGAGTGGCCACTGGTCACAGTCAGGTGCTAAACTGTTTGAGGTATTAAAACTAGTTAAACTGATTTTTTCAAGCAAAACCAGACAAATGAAATAGGACTGGTGTGACCCTGTTTAAGTGAAAACCTAGACCCTGAGTGGACCCCGGAGATTTCACCCTCTTTGAATAGATCGCAAGAATTTAAAAATATAAATACCGTGAGTGATATATCTGAGGTCAATTCTCTTGCTTAGAAAACTTGCTCTTGCTTAAAATACTTGAACTATGTAGATGGGCCAGATAACTTACAGAAGCTAATTGTCTCGTTTTTAACTACTTGGCTTTTTTGGACTGGTCATCTACAATGTGGTTTCATAAGGCTAGCAGTAGGCATCCCTGGGCATCCCATGGCCTGAGTGTTTGCACGTACTCACAAGAACAACGGCGATAACAAGAACCTCATAGCGCTGTCGCCTCTTTAATTGGGGACTAAACTTCTTTCGTGCTTGAAACTTGGACGTCCTTCTTGATAAACTTTATAGATAGGGAAAACCCACGGCGAGGGGCGTGTTTTTGCACTTCGATGGTAGCAGACATTTCTTTCGCGGTCCATGTTGGCATGTTGTGCGAGAACCTGTCAGTGTACTGAGCGTCTGAGGCCCAAGCACGGCCTGGAGTGTGTCAGCTTCTTGGCGCTCTGCCTTCTGGCAGAAACAAGAAGGCAGCACAACGATTGCAGCAAGACGACCGAGACATGATTTTGATCTTGGCCTGTTCCACCAAGTAATAGAGATTGTGAAGAGAATATAATTAGTGCGTCTGTAAATGAACGAAGTGAGTGCACGAAACGTACGAATTATATTAACAGCACAACAACCCTTTTAAAAGTAGTAAGTTACAAGGACACGCGTGAATTTACTATTTTAATTGGGGCTTTTTGGCGAACGAAACATGCCAAGGAAAAAACCAGGGTTTCGAAGTGTTCCTGCGTCTGGATCTTGGAGAGCTAAAGCCCTATTTGAAATTTAACATACTAAATTATAAGGATCTCCGTGACGCATGAATTGTAGTATATTTAAACGGGCTTTTGGGGAGCTAGACCGCTATCATCCTATTCATGTGTCAGAGAGTGAGAGATAGGGCCTTAACGAGGATATGAACGTCACCAGCGCTTGAATGTTGGATTATAAGGCGTGAACGGGCCTATAATTACATTCATACTGGCCCGTACAGTATCATCCTGTTCTCGCTTTCGAAAAGACCAATTAAAATTCTATTAGAAGGCAAGGAATGCAATGACACGCGCTTAACATATTTTTTGGGTTTTTCCCGTGAGCTAACTTTAAGTCTTTTATTGTGCTCACGGGGTAACAACATAATATTAATAGTGTTCATAGTATTCCTGTTGTTCACATTATTCATGCGGTGCATGCGCTACATTCATTTCATTCACTTCACTTATAGCCGCATTAATAATGTATGAACGAAGTGTGAAGAGAACAGCAGTATTATAATTACAAACGAATGTAGTGAGTGCGTGAATGTAATAATGTTGTGAACGAAACCACTAAATGCACTAAAATATACCACTTTTCTAGTATCTTTCATGTCTTACTTCTAATGTTTACTGGTGATGGTTACGTTCGTGCATTCATTACGTTTATTTCGTTCACTTTGTTCATTCATAAACTAGTTCATTTACCTGTAGGAGACATAAGAGATAGAGTGAAGATATTATACTGGCGGATTAAGAGAATTCATGAGCGCCGGAATATTATTATTGTTGAGGCTTTTTGTAACGCAAAGCGTGCGGCTCTTACCTTTGCATTATAATTATTAGCCCGAAAGATCATATTGATAGGGGAGCAAAGGACATGGGCTTTTCCTTGAGACCCAACCTCTGTTTCCAAGCCACTAAGAAAGCAATGTAATCGTATTAAAAGGGGCAAGTTCACGCGCAGGAGCACAAGAGAAACGAGAGGTCAATTGTTATGAATTTTGTACGTAGTTGAGGCCGATTTCAGGACAACCAACTTCCGAAAAAAAAGTTCTTGCTTCAATACGTCGAAAAGAACGCCACACACACACAGAGGAGAGGTCTTTTCTTTTTGTAAAGTAGTTTTTGGCACACCTATCGCTTAAAGTTTGGAGTCACGTGGTTTTGGTACACCTTTCCCTTGAAGTTGGATTTTTGAAAGAAAATCAGAACATGTGTGCACAAATAACTCTCGGAATTATTCAGTTTTCAATTTAAAACAGTCAAAGGCGGGGGTTTAGGGTTTGAGTGCCTTAAGGGGCCTGGCGTTTAGGGTTTCAGGGCCTCCTGAAGTTTAGGGTTTCTGGGCTTCAGGCCTGGGGGTTTGGGCTTCACGGCCTCAGGGCCTGGGGTTGAGGGTTTCAGGGGTTTAGGGTTACGGGCTTAGGGGTTTAGGGTTTAGGGTTTAGGGTTTAGGGTTTAGGGTTTAGGGTTTAGGGTTTAGGGTTTAGGGTTTAGGGTTTAGGGTTTAGGGTTTAGGGTTTAGGGTTTAGGGTTTAGGGCCTCAAGGCCTGGCCTTTAGGGTTTCAGGGCAGAAAGGGTTAATGAAGACCCTTGATTTTCTTAATGTTCTGGGATTCTTTTGGGCGGGTGCGCATTTTCCTGTCGCTTGAAAAGCTGCTTGACTAGTGAAAGCTAGTACATGGGCTGCTGAGCCCTAAACCCTAAACGCTAAACACGCAAAACCAAATTTAAACCCTAAACCCTAAACCCTAAACCCTAAACCCTAAACCCTAAACCCTAAACCCTAAACCCTAAACCCTAACCCTGCCTCCTTGATCTTGCCCTCAATGAGTTGCTTTGCCGCCTGACCTGGGAGCAGGCAGAGCCCTTTCTTTGAAGCTCCTCTTCATGGTGCTGAGAGGGTTTAGGGTTTAGGGTTTAGGGTTTAGGGTTTAGGGTTTAGGGTTTAGGGTTTAGGGTTTAGGGTTTAGGGTTTAGGGTTTAGGGTTTAGGGTTTAGGGTTAGGTTTAGGGTTTAGGGTTTAGGGTTTAGGGTTTAGGGTTTAGGGTTTAGGGTTTAGGGTTTAGGGTTTAGGGTTTAGGGTTTAGGGTTTAGGGTTTAGGGTTTAGGGTTTAGGGTTTAGGGTTTAGGGTTTAGGGTTTAGGGTTTAGGGTTTAGGTTCACGGTACTTGTTATGAACCAATTATAACTGCACTTATAATCACTGATGAGCCCCTTAAAGTGCCCTGATATGGATTTAAGTACACTTATCCTAAACACTAAGCCCTAAAGCCTAAACCCTAAACCCTAAAGCCTAAACCCTTTCAGTACAGTTAGCATTTGGTCAATGAGTACCATGCAGCCCCAAGTACGCATGGCAGCTGTGATGGGCGCTCTCTCCTCCCCCCACCCCCCGCCCCCCCCCCCCCCCCCCCCCCCCCCCCCCCCCCCCCCCCCCCAACTCCTACTTGGAGGTTCATGGTACTTATTAACCAATGCGAGTGTACTTATAGCTGTACTTATAGCTGTACTTATAGCTGTACTTATAGCTGTACTTATAGCTGTACTTATAGCTGTACCTATAACCATATTGGGGCACTTAAGGGGCTTATAAGTACAGTTATAAGTACAGTGAAGTACCATGAACCTCCAAAGTAGGCATGGCACCTCTGAAGCATCTGTGCTGCAGATCCCGGAGCCCTAAACCCTAAACCCTAAACCCTAAACCCTAAACCCTAAACCCTAAACCCTAGCAGTCCAAGACATCTGATGAGCCTTCCGGCAAGAGTGCCGGCCTAGCGGCCTAAACCCTCGACCCTCTCGTCAAGAAGCATCCATTACCCCCCAAATGTAGTTTGGGTCTAGAGTTTAGGTAGTGGGGGTTTAGGGGGCTTCGGGGTTAGGATGTAGGGTTTAGGCTCTACCCGCCATGAACGTGAAGATGAACACACCTCTAAATCCCTAAACGAGGGGGGGGGAGGGGGGGTGGGGGGGCGAGGGGGTGTGGTAGCACTGAGAACCCGAAAGTCAAGGGCAGGTAGGTTTATGAAGGAGTTTAAGCTTTCTGGGGGCTTGCATGGGTCCGGGGTGTTTTAGGTTTATGAAGAGCAGAGTGGGGTTTGGGGTCTTTTGGCTTGGGGCTTAGATTTGTTTTAGGTTTGGGGTTTAAGGCTTCGGGTATGATACCCAAAACGCCGCAAGTCGAATTACCTGCTCAGCACCTCTGTAGACCCTAGGACCCTAAACCTTCCCCTTTAGCACCCTAAACCCTAAACCCTAAATCCTAAAGCCGAAACCCTAAACCCTAAACCCTAAACCCTAAACCCTAAAAGCCTAAAGCCGAGAGCCGAAACCCCAAACCCTCCGAGCCCGTTGCACTGCAGCATGTCGCCGTTGATTCGCACGGTGCTGAAGCCCAGCTCCTTGTCAGAAGAAAGACGGCACGTCTTAGGCTTTCAGGGCTTAGGGCTTTAGGGCTTCAGGGCTCTGGGGCTTAGGGCTTTAGGGCTTAGGGCTTAGGGTTTAGGGTTCATGTTTATACGTGCGTATACGTACTTTAGGAATTACAGGGTCTCTAAGGTTTAAGTATGGTGAGGCTGAGGACGACATCCGACTCGTCACGCTTCGCATCGACGCCCATCAAGGTTCGGACTACCTCAGCGCTGATAGCCACTGGCGTCCATGCCGTCCCCTGAACCCTAAACCCTAAACCCTAGACCCTAAACTCTAAACCCTAAACCCTAAAACCCTAATTAAACCTTAAACCCTAAGCCTTGCGGCACGTTGAGGCTTCTCATCATCTCTGCTGATATAGGGGCCTGAATAATTAGAATAGGGTTTTGGGGGGTTGTTAAAAGAGTGTATACTTGTAAAGCGACCATAAGGGAGCATTGCTAGTAATTCTTCCGACCCCTATGTTACGGCTCAAGGGCTCTGGCGGTTCTAGACCAGCGCCAGGCTAACTGCCTGAGAGTCTAAGGTTTAGAGACACCGAACCCCCTATACCTTAACTTGGCCGATGGAAAAACCTAAACAGTTTCCCAAAACCCTGAAACTCCGAAACATTCCTAAACCTCTAAACTGGTGTATGGTTTCAGGGGTTGGCGGTGAAGAGTTTAGGTCTTCCGCGCAAAGCCCTACTCCCTCTGACGGTCAGCGCGATCCCAAGTAATCTAAACCCAAACCCCAAACCCCACACCCTAAACCCTAAGCTCCAAACCCTAAACCCTAAACCCTAAACCCTAAACCCTAAACCCTAAACCCTAAACCCTAAACCCTAAACCCTAAACCCTAAACCCTAAACCCAAACCCTAAACCCTAAACCCCCAGGAAGCCAAGGCCTCATGCCAGGTCCGAAAGCCCAGGCAAGACCCGACATAAGCACGGCACGAACATCCGAAAACCTGAGCCCCAAACCCTAAACCCTACACCTGGTTTAGGGTTGAGGGTTTAGGGTATAGGGTTTAGGGTTTAGGGTTTAGGGTTTAGGGTTTAGGGTTTAGGGTTTAGGATTGGGATGTTCCCCTTTATACTCTCAGTCCTTCATGGGGACTATAGTACCCCCCTATAAACATGCCTATTAAGGCCTGGTAGTATAAGCCCCAGGCAACTCGGACCCCGAAACTCTGCAAAGCCTAAACACTGAAACCCTAAGACCCCAAAACCCACCCTAAACCCCGAAAGCCCACCCTTGAACCCTACAACCCACCTTGAGCCCTCAAACCTAAACCCTCAATCCTCAGCCTTCAAGTCCTTCAAGCCTACATAAACCCTTAACCCGAAACCCGAAACCCTAAACCCCAAACCCTAAACCCTAAACCCCAAACTCGAAACCCGAGACCCCTAACCCGAAACCCCCCAAACAAAACTCTTGTAAAGGCCTTGGTAGCCTGGTCGATGGCCACCCACGCGCCACTCTGGGCTTCGATCTCACGCAGGACCTGGGAGTTTAGGGTTTAGGGTTTAGGGTTTAGGGTTTAGGGTTTTGGGTTTAGGGTTTAGGGTTTAGGGGTTAGGGGTTTAGGGGTTCGGGATGAGGGTGTAGGGCTTCATGGCTAAGGGTGTTGACTGGACTGTTGGCTCACAGAGAGCCAAGAGTCGCGCGCATGCTATTCTAATCCCCTTCCCCGAAGATTAAACTCCACCAACCCCATTATATGAAATGCTCTAATATTCACTATGAAAGGGTGGGGTTTGAGGAAAAAAGGGGGAGGGGATTAGTTTGAGCAAGTTGCTGGGCCAACCGCGCATTCGGAGGCATGCCCGTAACTTGGTGTACAACATCGTCTCACTCCTTGAGCAAGCACCGCACGGGCCCTGACGCGATTCTTCTCCTTGCAAGCCCTGCCAGATTCCAGTGTACGGTTTACTAGGTTGGCCCCGAAAGCCCTCCGAAAAATATTCCTGAATATGATCCTCTTAAACCCAAATAAGGGAAAATACAAAATGTCCCAAGGGCCTTCCTAGTTTACAGGTTTTCAAGGGCTTAGGCTTGGGTTTATGCGGCTTCGGCTTGAGTAAAAAAAATCCCAGGCACAGGCTTGATAGGGTTGACCGGCACTTGTCGCGACACCCCGAGCCTCGAGCTTGCCCTAACCCAAAGACCCTACACCCTAAACCTTCAACCCTCAACCCTAAACCCTACACCCTAAACCCTAAACCCTAAACCCTCAACCCTAAACCCTAAACCCTAAACCCTAAACCCTAAACCGAAACCCTAAACCAAAAGCCCCAAACCGCCGCGCAAGCTCCGGCAGAATCCCGGAACCCTGTGCAACGCCCAGAGATTCCCAGGGTCCGACATCCCCAACCCCAGCTTCTCAACTAGCAACTGAAGCCCAAGCCGCACAGGTAATGTACCTGGAGCCACACTTGCAACTGCCCCCTGATTTCAGGGCTTAAGGCTTAAGCGCGCGACCTACAATCCTCAACCACAAATCCCGAAACCCTAAATCCCAAAATTCCTAAACCCCTGAACCCCTAAACCCCTAAACCCCTAAATCCCAAAATCCCCAAATCCTCCCTCCCCCCCCCCCTTTTCCCCGGAAAAACACACCGTGCCAGGGGCCAGGCTGTGCCGGCCTTTCCTAGGATCCAGCCGACCAGCCGCTGCTCCACCTAAGGGAGTTGGGTTTGAGGGTTCAGAGTTTAGGGTTTAGGGGTGAGCTGTTTAGGGTTTCATGGGGTGTCATGGGGTTTCATAGGGTTTCATGGGGTTTTATGGGGTTTATGTGGGTTTAGGGTCTTTTGGGGCTGGGCGTTGTCAGGATCTAGACGGCGGAGGGTCTGTAGGGTTGAGTGTAGTTTCTTAAACTGTGCCTCTTTTGGGGCACCCATTAGCAGGCTGCACCTTTCAAAACTGGATTCCCTAAACCCTAAACCCTAAACCCTGAACCCTAAACCCTAAACCCTAAACCCTAAACCCTAAACCCTAAACCCTAAACCCTAAACCCTAAACCCTAAAGCCAGGCATCTCAAGGATGATCCGATGACCCGCTACTTGGGGGGGCGGGGGCTCATGCGTAGTCGCACGCGCCTAGGGCTGAAGTGTGTAAAGTTTACGGTTTAGAGGTTCAGGGTTTAGGGTTTAGGGTTTCGGCTTAAGGGCTTCAAGTTGAGGATTGGGCTTCTCAAAGTTTTGTGGGTGGCCAGGTTGACCTTTGTTATGATACTCATAATCGTACTGTAAAAATCCTCATGAAGCTTCTCGAGTAGACCCCAACCCGCAGGCCTGGGGAACTGTAAGCCTGGAACCCAGTGGGGCATGTAGGGCTTGCAGTGTTTTTGGGCCCTAAACCCAAAACCCTAAACCCTAAACCCCAAACCCTAAACCCTAAACCCTAAACCCCTAAAACCCTAAACCCCTAAACCCTAAAACCTACCTTGAGGGTTTGGGGTTTGAGGGCCCCGAGACAAGGTCTTGGGCCTGCATCTCCACGTTCTCCGTGCCAGGATCCTGCCGAAGCGATGAACCCTTTAGGGTTTAGGGTTTAGGGTTTCAGGGGTTTCGGGTTTAGGGTTTAGGGATTCTAGGGATCTTAGGGTTTAGGGCTTTAGAGTGTTAGGGTTTGGGGCTTGGGGGTTTTTAGGGCTTCAGGGTTTTGGGGTTTTAGGGGTTTAGGGCTTTTAGGGCTTTTGGGGATTCAGGGCATTAGGGTTTTTAGGGTTTTGGGGTTTTCGGGTTTAGGGCATTTAGGGCGTTAGGGTTTTTAGGTTTTCGGGTCTAGGGCTTTTAGGGTTTTAGGGATTTTCGGGTTTAGGGATTTTAGGGTTTTGGAGTTTTAGGGTTTTCAGGGTTTTAGGGCTTAGGGAATCAGGGTGTAGGGTTTAGGCTTTCCTGGGTCCAAAGGTCCTTGTCAGGCTTTGGAGGGGGCTAGTTTGAGCCCAAGGGCACGGGTTTGTGGATTGTGCTTTAGGGGGTTTGAGTGTTGAGGGTCTAGGGGTTTAGGCTCTGGGGTTTGGGGCTAATTCAATCTGTGTCTCGGGCAGCGGGCACGCCACGTTAGGATGCCGTGGTGCGTTGACACGCCCTGATCATAGGCCTCACTTGTGGTCATTGTCTTATCTAGGCAGCGTCCCACATGGCTTCTCAAACAAAACCGTCAGACCCTGCAGCCCCAGACAAAAACACACATCAAAGGGTTCTGAGTACAGGGCTGTAGGGTCATGAGGCCTTGGGGTCCAGGATGAAAAGCTGTTGGGCTTAGGGGTTTTGAGGCGAGAGGGTACAGGGGCACAGGGTTATAGGCTGAGAGGCTTTGTATATGGGGTTTAGGGTGAAATCCCTAAGCCCTAAACCCTAAACCCTGAACCCTAAACCCTGAACCCTAAACCCTAAACCCTAAACCCTAAACCCTAAACCCTAAACCCTAAACCCTAAACCCCGAAGCTCGGATCCCTGGACCCACGGCTCCTGAGCGTCCTTGTTGAAAATGGCAAGGGAGCCCTGCTGTTTGCGGATTAGGGTTTAGGGGTTTGGGGTTTTGGGGTTTGGGGTTTAGGGATTTGGTTTGGGGTTTAGGGGTTTGGGGTTTGGGGTTTGGGGTTAGGTTAGGGTTTGGGGTTGAGTGGTTTGGGGTTGAGGGGTTTGGGGTTGAGGGTTGGAATTAGGTGTTGGGGTTTGTGGCTTTGGACTCTGGGGTTTGGGATTGAGGGTGGGTGTAGGGGGATCCCGCAGAGTCTGGGGTGCAGGGCTTAGGGCTTAGGGCTTAGGGCTGAGGGCTTAGGGCTTGGGGTTTAGGGCTTACTGTGAAAGTAGGGATGAATTATACTGGAATGGAAACTGCTTCAGGGCCAAAGTACGCCTTGAAAAAGTACCTGGGCGCATATCCACTACTACTACGGCCCCTAAGCTCGAAAACCCAAATGCTAACACTCTGACACCTCAAGACACTAAAACCCTAAACTTTAATACCCCGAAGCGCATCCCTATCCCCCTGCAACCCCCAAACCCCAAAAGCCTATAAACCCCTGTCACCACACAAAAAAACCCACAAACCTCACCCTTAAAACCCTGTTGAGAAACAAAACGCTCAACCGCCGCGGCGGCTGGTGCCTGGATGCGCTTCTCCGCATGCTGAACCTCACCAGGCTTTCCCGTGATTCCAAAAGAGCGCCCTCAAGTAAGCCGATACACTACGATACTCGGGGTATTAGGGTTCAGGGCTTCGGGCTTCGGGTCGTTCAGGGTTGTTTGCGATGTTGGCTGGGTTTGTAGCTTCTGAGGGCTGAGGTTTAAGGGTTAAGGGTTTAGGGTTTAGGGTTTAGGGTGTAGGGTTTCTGGGGCTGTCTGGGGAGTTCAGGGCATAGCCCATTGGCTAGGAACTGCTTTTGAAGCGGCTGCGCCTTCAACCATCTAAACCCCTAAAGCCCTACACCCCTACGCCCCCTGAACCCTGAAGCTTAAAGCTTCAAAACCCTTTTACTTTAGTCCAGTAAGCCCCGAAAGCCCCGTAATATAGGTACCAGTTGAACTTGTTAGGTTTCTTTGTGTAGCTTGTTTTTACAAATGCAACGAGGTGACGATACCGGCATTATCTAGGCTCCAGGGTTACCCTGCCAGCCCTAAACCCGTAAACTTCCAAGCCCTGCAAGCCCCCAAACCCTCTAAGTAACCCCTAAAGGAAGCCCTTGACGGCTCTAAAGCCATGTAAACCGCCCCAAGACCCACAGAGCTCTGACGCCCCAAACCCCACATCCTGTAAACCCAATAAACCCTGTACACCCGAAAAAAGACCCCACAACAAACACGAAACCCTAAACTCTAAACCTTACCAAAAAAACAACCTATAAACCCAGGTTGAAGAAAAACGGCTGTCCTGTTAGCCCTTGAAGTCCTGGGCCCCGAACCCTACAGCCTAAGCTCCAGACGCCACAACTCATGGTTGTAGGGTTTATACCCGAAATGCCTTACATACCCTACACACCCGAGCTGGAGACCCTAGAAACCCTATCTCTACTATGCGCGAATGATAAGCCCTAGACCGGTCCCCTCGTTTTCTCAAGGCCCTGGCTGCAGAGAGGTTGCCGGACACGTGCACCTAGGGCTGAGGGCTCTTAGGGTTTAGGGCCCTTTTGGGGTTTTGGGGTGCTTAGGGTCCAAACCCTACACCTGCAGCCCTAAACCCTCAACCCTCAACCCTAAACCCTAGGGTTGAAGGTTTTTTAGGGTGTAGGGTTTTTGGGGCTTTGGGTTTCTTGGGTTCTGGGCTCTGTGGGTTTGGAGTTCTTAGGGCTTAGGGCTCTTAGGGTTTGGGGCTCGTGGGGATTAGGGTTCCTTGTGTTTGGGCTCTTTGGGTTTGGGGTTCTTGGGGTTGGGGTTCTTGGGGTTCAGGGTGCTTTGGGTTTAGGCTTCCTTGGGTTTAGGGCTCTTTGGGTTTTGGTTCTTTGGGTTTAGGTTCCGTTGGGTTGAGGGTTTAGGGCTAAGGGTAGAAAAGGCCTTGGGGTTCTTAGGGCTGTTAGGGGTTAGAGGGACATGGGTTCGAAATCGGCTCATGGGTTTAGTGTTGGGGTGTAGGGTTTAGGGCTAAAATTCAAAGCATGGTTTAGGGCAATGGGGTCCTAAGAGTTCGGGCTGGCTCTTCAACTTCGTTCCGGCTCAGAACTCTGGGCCCCGAGAGCTCGGGTGCTCGGAAATGCAGACGCAGAAGGTCACTGATGGCTGCCCACGAGTTCAGGGCGCCCTGCAACCCTAGACCCTAAACCCTGAACCCTGAACCCTGTCTGAACATGGAGTGGAATGTGCTGTTCTTCACTCCCACAAACTGCATAATTCTGTTGACTTCTAATCTAGTCCACCCCACCGTATAGAACATGCGTGTAGAAAACTCATAGGGCTTTCGTCCCATGATGCCTTGTCTTTTTGTACAGATCAACGTGAAGTTTCTTGCTTGTTTCCAGCGCCTGTTGACCCGTCAGGATGAAACATTTGGCGAAACTTTTCACTTGTTTGCGTAGCTCGTCGTCCAGATGCCGAAACTTCGGATCGAAGAAAGCGTGACTGTGGCCATACATCTCTTAAAGATGCAGAGAGTACCTGCATGCCGATATGATTTAAAGTTGTTTGTTCGTCTTATGTTGTTGTCTACTCTACGCTCTACTTGCGACATTGAACAGAAAATAACTTTGCAAAGACGACGTGAGAGCTGAGACGTAAGCTTTGGCCAACACCCCCCCGGCGAAAAGCCAATGAAACATCTGTGAACTTTGTAGCCTCTCTTAGCAATCGCCGCGGCAGCCTGGAAACAGCAAATTATATTGATGTTGCACCCAAATGTGCGTTCGTAGAAGAGTTGTAGACGTTCCTTGTTGCTGTCCTAAAAGCGGGTGCGGAATGCCAATGCAGCAGGTATTCTGAGGACCCTTCTTGACAACCTCCACGGGACTGTTTGAATTGGGCGCATCGTGCGCGAAACACATGTCGTCGTAGCAAGCCGACGAAGACCGCTGGTCCTCCGTCTTGCACCACTCGACGTGGAGAGCTATCATGCGTGTCTGCATCAGCTCCTGCTTGACGGTGCATGATACCTTCCAGGCTCTGTCCGCCATAGTCATGGCCCAAGCTTCTGCCGATATTCTAGTTCATGGTTGGGATCATATTAAAACTTACATTTATATTCCTTATTGGGTTTAAGTACCCTTAAAAATGTAAAATGGTACCCAACTATGATTTAGTATTTCATCCTGGGCAATACGAGCTGCGCCGTAGCCCTCAGCTTCAGTACCGAGGCAGCGGACTGCTTGAACCCCTCCTGCCCTCTCCGTTCTGGAGGTGCAGAGCATAGTGGGCGCAGTCAGTGTCGCCGAAGCTTCGGGCACCCCAGACTGGTCGAAGGCAGGGTTAGTTTCGGGATACCCGCGGACTCACGCAGGGGAGCACAGGAGACCTCCGGGCGGTGGCAGAGGGCCGACGCCAAGAGGCAGACAGATGCCTTGACAGCCCGAACTTCTCGACACCCCTACTGTAGCACCCCGCGAATCCAGCCCCCCACCATATTCCCAAAAGGAATTGCGGACCTTCTGTACCGACATTCCTACATGTCCTTCCGAAGGCAAAAAGTTTACATCCGGTCTAAATACAAGGTCAACTCCAAAGACAAGACGCGCTGAAGAAGAGCAAAAACAAATGCCAGCAAGGCGCGACGCTGTAGCCAGCAGTCTTGGTGGACTGATCCTGAGATTCGGGCAAGGAGCCATCAACGGGTTTTAGGCTCACATGCTCGCTGAAGGAGCATGCCTTCAAACATCCCTAAACCCTCAACTTGGCCCTAAACCCTAAACCCTAAACCCTAAATCCTAAGCCCTAAAATAAAGGACAATTCCTTGATTAGGGGATACGGGGCACACCAGCCATTTCTACACGTGCTCAAGCATGTGTCCTCGTTCATGGAGGGGCGGGGCATGGCTGTGGTACCCTCAGTACTCCAAACTCCCCCTGAACCCTAAACCCTATACCCGAAACCCTAGTTTATGAGGAACACACGACGACCATACAGACCCAAACTGGTCCAGGGTCCAATGCCCTTATAGAACGTCTACGAAGGCTTCTGGAGGCCGTGCGAGGGTGGATGCTCAGTCAGTACCGTCCAAGTGCGCTGTAGTGCACCTCCCTGTAGCAACAGCCGCAACAACGGCAAATCCGGCCCTTCTGCATCTCAACAACCTAAAACCCTAAACCCATCACACCCAGAACCTTACGTGCATTCGTTTACAGGGTCTCTAAAGTTGTCTGGCTTCTTAGAAATAAAACAACCGATCGTTTTAACGAGTGCGAGAAACCCCTAAACCTCAAAGCATACCCTACACCCCGAGAGCCCACATCTGCAGGGCAAGTGCTAGGCCAAGGAAGGGAAGTTGGCCAATATAGCGCACTCCTAAACCCTAAACCCTAAACCCCTAAACCCCTAAACCCCGAAACCCCGAAACCCCTGAACCCCTAAACCCTAAACCCTAAAAAGCCTAACCAAACCCTATACCTAGGGTTTAGGGCCCCAAACCCTGACCGGCGGAGAGGGCTTACGCCCTCTGGACTCATGCCTGGGACTCATGCGATGTGGATCGACGCGCCCGTCTCCTCCTGTCATCAGATCCCCTACCCCCCCCGCCCCCCCGCTTCCCCGAGGCTTTGGGGTTTAGGGTTTAGGGTTTAGGGTTGAGGGTTGAGGGTTGAGGGTTTAGGGTTTAGGGTTTAGGGTTTAGGGTTTAGGTTTTGTATTTTTTTGGGTTTAGGGTTTGGGGTTTGGGGTTTAGGTAGTGGAGTTTTATGAGGCTTTGGGGGGCTTTACATGGCGCCCATTAGGGCTTTATCAGGTTCCATAGGGCTTGCGTATAAGGCTTGGGGGCTATTGGGTGCCAAGTCTGCTCCTGGCCTCAGAATGCAGGGCACACCGAATATTTTGGCGGGTTTAGGGTTTAGGGGTCCGCCGACCCTGGCGGCGTGTTGGATGGGAAAAGGAGGTGAAAACTCCCTCCTTACCCCCCAAAACCGGGGGGTAGGGGGGGGTCCCCGGGCAGCTTTGCCATGGGGCCACACGGACCATGGGCCGTTCGCACAGGACATGGGGGCCCTCTCCCCCTCCCCCCCCCTACCCAACCCCCCCCCCTGCCCCCCCACCCCTCCCCACTCCCTCCCCCCCCCCCACCCCCCCACCCGACCCCCCCCCCCCCCCGACCCCCCCCCCCTCCACCACCCCCACCCCCCCCCCCCCTACCCCCTACTCCCCCCCCCCCACCAACTTTGGCATCCTTTGGTTTAAACCTTTCAACTATGCTCCAGCGAGCGGGGTCGGCGGCTTGAGCCGGAGGCTCTTAAATCCGGCCCCCGCGCCGCCCGTGGTCCAGGGCGGAGCCCGCGTCGCACTAAAGCGCTAGCTTTAAGGGGCGAGCGCCCGAGCCGCCGACCCCGCCCAAAATTGCTTCAAATTCGCGCGGGGCCCTTCGGGAGGTCTCCGAAACGGCATCCAAGGGGACGCAACACGCGGTGGTGCGAAAAGCACGAAAACCTCGTAAAAACCATGGGTTTTTACGAAAAACCGAGGCCACAAAACACCCGCAGCACCCCATTAAACCCTCACAGGCGCGCATCATCGGCCCTAGCTTTTCACATGGGGCGCGCGCCAGGCCGAAACCACGTTTTTCAAGGTTTGGGGGGGGTACCGGAAGCCCAAAACCAGGCGAGCATCATGAGCATCAGCAGCCCTGGCCCGCGGGCCCAAGGCAATAAAAAACGCTGAAAAACGCTGAAATCACCGTAAATACCGTGTTTTTATGAGGTTTTTCACGCGTGCCTCCGACCCCCACCCCTGTTGCCCTTGACCCGCCCCCAAAGTGCGCATCATCGAAACCCACGTCCGGGGGGGGGTCTGCTGATGCTGCTGATGCGCGGGGTCCGGGCGCCATCGAGCCATCGCTTCTCTTGGGCTTCGTGGGGGGGTCCGGGCCCACGGCCCAGAGACCCAGCTGATGCTCATGATGCTCGGTTTGGGGGGGTGTTCCAACAGCAGAAAACCTCGTAAATACCGAGTGTTTTGTGGGTCCACGTAAAAACGCCCCTAAACCACGTAAAAGCGCCCCTAAAATCGCTCATTTTACGCGCTCGAACGGCTTCGTGCCTACAAAACACCCGAACAGCAGGACCCCGAATGCCCTTAAGGGCATTCGGGGTCTTGCTTTTGGGGGTTTCGTGGGCACGCAAGCGTTCAAGCACATACAATCGGCGTGTTTAAGGGGGTTTTGGATGGCCTGAAGGAGGCCGCTGATGCTCATGATGCTCCCTTTCCTGGGTCCCAAAAGGCTTCCCAAGCCCAAAAACACGTGTTTACAGCGTTTTCTGAAGGTTTTTCGAAGGCAAAACGCATGCATAGAATGCTTTTAAGGCCCCCAAACCAACCCCACTGATGCTCCTGATGCGGGTGCGCGCGCGCGCGCGCCGGGGGGGGTGGAGGGAGGGGGGGCGAAGGCAGGAGAAAGAGAGACAGAGAGAAGGAGAGGACAAAGACACGGGAAAGAGAAGACAGTGCCAAGGTTCAAGGTTTCGTGCTTTGGGGGGCGGGGGCCGGCCCGTGCCGCTAGGCCTGAAATCCGGCCCCCGCGCCGCCCGTGGTCCAGGGCGGAGCCCGCGTCGCACTAAAGCGCTAGCTTTAAGGGGCGAGCGCCCGAGCCGCCGACCCCGCCCAAAATTGCTTCAAATTCGCGCGGGGCCCTTCGGGAGGCCTCCAAAACGGCATCCAAGGGGACGCAACACGCGGTGGTGCGAAAAGCACGAAAACCTCGTAAAAACCATGGGTTTTTACGAAAAACCGAGGCCACAAAACACCCGCAGCACCCCATTAAACCCTCACGGGCGCGCATCATCGGCCCTAGCTTTTCACATGGGGCGCGCGCCAGGCCGAAACCACGTTTTTCAAGGTTTGGGGGGGGTACCGGAAGCCCAAAACCAGGCGAGCATCATGAGCATCAGCAGCCCTGGCCCGCGGGCCCAAGGCAATAAAAAACGCTGAAAAACGCTGAAATCACCGTAAATACCGTGTTTTTATGAGGTTTTTCACGCGTGCCTCCGACCCCCACCCCTGTTGCCCTTGACCCGCCCCCAAAGTGCGCATCATCGAAACCCACGTCCGGGGGGGGGTCTGCTGATGCTGCTGATGCGCGGGGTCCGGGCGCATCATCGAGCCATCGCTTCTCTTGGGCTTCGTGGGGGGGTCCGGGCCCACGGCCCAGAGACCCAGCTGATGCTCATGATGCTCGGTTTGGGGGGGTGTTCCAACAGCAGAAAACCTCGTAAATACCGAGTGTTTTGTGGGTCCACGTAAAAACGCCCCTAAAATCGCTCATTTTACGCGCTCGAACGGCTTCGTGCCTACAAAACACCCGAACAGCAGGACCCCGAATGCCCTTAAGGGCATTCGGGGTCTTGCTTTTGGGGGTTTCGTGGGCACGCAAGCGTTCAAGCACATACAATCGGCGTGTTTAAGGGGGTTTTGGATGGCCTGGGGGAGGCCGCTGATGCTCATGATGCTCCCTTTCCTGGGTCCCAAAAGGCTTCCCAAGCCCAAAAACACGTGTTTACAGCGTTTTCTGAAGGTTTTTCGAAGGCAAAACGCATGCATAGAATGCTTTTAAGGCCCCCAAACCAACCCCACTGATGCTCCTGATGCGGGTGCGCGCGCGCGCGCGCGCCGGGGGGGGGGGGAGGGAGGGGGGGCGAAGGCAGGAGAAAGAGAGACAGAGAGAAGGAGAGGACAAAGACACGGGAAAGAGAAGACAGTGCCAAGGTTCAAGGTTTCGTGCTTTGGGGGGCGGGGGCCGGCCCGTGCCGCTAGGCCTGAAATTTAGGCCAAGGTACCAGACCCTGGAAACCTGCAACCTTACAACTCGGCCTAGAAGAACTAGTACAAGAGCCCCAAATAAGGTCATAGCCATATCGAGCTGCTGTTGCCCTCCTTAGCCCCCATGGACTTCGAGCGCAGCAGCACATCTGAGACGTCGCAGATGAGAGGCAGATGCCGAGGGGCACCGTTCTTCTGTTGCCAAGTACTTGGAACAAGAAGAGAAAGCCAATTTGGAGCAACGGAGTGCAACAGAACGGACCCCCTCTCTAAACTCTGAACCCGAACAAACATGATGAAAGGCATACCACAGCATCCTAAGCTCTTACCTAAACCCTGTAGTCCATCGCCCAAACCCTAGGGCTAATGCTTTCGGGTTTCGAGTTTGAGATTTAGGGGCAAAGTCCAAACCCCCACACCTCGATCTGCTGCACTGTGCGCCCTCGGCCGCCCACCAGCCAGCCCACAAGGTGTTGCTCCACCTCTTTGGTTAAGGGGTATGAGGAGGGACCCCAAGAAGGGACCCTTAACCATATTCTCCTTCTTAACCTTTATATATACTTTATATCGTCCCTATATATAGCTAAGTTCCACCTCTTTGGACTTCGGATTTCAGGGTTTGCAGGCTTTGCGGCGCGCAATGCGGGGTTTACAGGGTTTGAGTCTACAGGGTCGATTGGGCTTTAGGGTGATTTCACGTCAGCTCTTACATGTACTCTTTAAACTGTAAGTGCTGAACTGAAGACGTCTCTCAGACGTCTTCACACACTTCCTAGAAGGGGCAACTTGCGCAGCGCTTCTTCCATCGAAACCCTCAACGAGAAATACTTCGAACGCCCATGAACATCCCCCGCCCGACCCCCTTGGGGATGTAGACCCTCTGAATCAGGCCCCCTGCTTAAGAGAGCCAGAAGAGGGTCAAGAAGGGTTCCCTTTAAGGGTTCCCCCTCATCCTACCTAGGAGGGCAGGGATAGTCCGCGCGCCGGGCGCCGGGAGGGTTCTAAAGGGGCCTTAATAATTCAATGGGGTTTTGGGGGATACTAAAGTATAATTATGCAGGGGTTACAAGGGAATGCTATTAGTAATTATTCAAACGCCGAAGATGCCCTAACAAAAACACCCTACAAACCCCCTAAGCCAGTCTGCCAAGCCCTGAAGCCCCAGAGCTGTAGAGCCCTGAACCCAAAATCGAAACCCGAAGCGGCTAAACCTAAAGTCCGAAAGGCCTAAGCGCTTCAAGCGTGACGTCCTAAGCCTTGAAGCCCCAAAGTCCTGAACCCGACAACAACCCTAAACAAAACACCCTAAACCCTAAACCCTAAACCCCAAACCCCAAACCTCAACATGCCCCAGGCCCTAGGAGCCGCCTTGATTTCGGCGCGGTGCGGGGGACTCCGACTCCTTTCCCGAGCCGCCTCGGGCCTCCAATTGAAGGTATAGGGTGGTCATAATTGAGCTTTTTTTCTCATTGTGTGGGGTGCTATACTAGCTTTGACGTCCTACGCGGGCCTACGCGTGAACTCATGTTTAGTAGCCGCGCGGCCTACGCGCGGAGTATGTTGTTGACGCGTGCCTACGCGGACCCACGCGGCAAGCCCTAGAGCAAAGCGCAAACGCAGCGTTTAGCCCTTAACCCTAATCTTAAACCCTAAACCCGAAGATTTCTGCCCAGCTCTGCCCGATTTCCTGCCCAAGCCCGATTTTCTGCCCAACCCAGCCCGATTTGGGATGTTGATGGATGGGCTACGACGTTGAAAACGACACCCACACCTACGCGCGGGCTACGCGGAACCTACGCCGCGCCTACGCGGAATTTATATGTATAAATATAATTATACGTATGTATATAAATAACGAAATAAATTAAAATAAATAAATATATATATATATATATATATATTAAATATAAATAAATATATATATATATATATATATACTTATATTTAGATATATCTATATATATATATACATATATATATATATATATCATACTATACACCAACAACCTACGCGGACCTACGCGGAGGTACTGCGTAGACTTGGCTACGCGGACCCTACGCAGACCTACGCGCAGGCAAAATGCCACGCGGCCGATTTCCGAGAATCGCGTCTCTATGTGGCCTTGCTTGTAGAAAAAAAGCGCTGCTCAATTGAGTTTTAGGATTTAGGGTTTAGGGTTTAGGGATACAGGAAAGGATGACTTGCTTAAGATGTAGGATTTCGGTTTACTCTACGATAAAGGTTCAGGGTTTAGAATACCGAGTAGATGCTTCCGGATTTTGCCGAAACATGAACCCTGCACCCAAAGCCCTGGATAGTGGTCCTCTTTTGGGATGTTCACCCTTATACTAAGAGCCCTTAATAGGGATTATAGCACCCCGCCCCATTCTAATCCCTGTTAAGGAGCTGCTAGAAAAAGGGGGAACATCCCAACCCTAAAGACGTTACACGCTACTTGTATGGCCCAGGAAACTCGGAGCCTGAAACCCTAAACCCTAAACCCGAAACCCTAAACCCTAAACCCCCGAAACATCCCAAGTCCTCCTCTTCCCTCGCCCCCCAGGCCTGCCCGTCCGCGCTCGCGGCAGGGCCTGCGAAATCCGCGCCAGCGTGGCCATCTAGAAGGCTGGGGAGGGCTTAGGGTTTAGGGTTTAGGGTTTAGGCTTAGGGTTTAGGGTTTTATGGGTTTCGGTGTAGGTTGTTCATGGCTTTGGGTGCAGAGTGCAGGGCTTACCTTGAGATCCTATACTACCACCACCTTACTACGATTTGTTTAAGAACCCCGTAGTTCCTCTTTTGCCTGTATTCTTCCTTTCATTTTTTGGAGGGGTCAAGCAAATAGTAGCTTTGGTATCCCGGATGGTTCGAGAAAAAGCCTTCCTTCGGCGCTGTTGTTGGGTTGAGGAGGGGGCAAGGAGGCAGTTGAGGTGGGGGGAGGAGGGGGGAGGGTAAATTCGGAACGAACAGTAGGGCAGCTCAAGCAATGGTTGGTTGCTGATCCCTGCACCTTAAACCCTAAACCCTATAAAACCCTAACCTCAGCTACACCTTAAACCCTAAACCCTATAAAACCCTATAAAACCCTATAAAACCCTATAAAACCCTATAAAACCCTATAAAACCCTAAAAAACCCTATAAAACCCCATAAAACCCTACAAAACCCCATAAAACCCCATAAAAACCCTACAAAACCCCATAAAACCCTGTAAAACCCTAACCCCTATCAGCCTCTCATGCACGGAGTTCAGCAGCCCTGGCTCACATCCGTAGACCCTCGGCCTCCTTGAACCCCAGCTTAAGCCCGAAACCCGGAAGCAAATGAGGGTCTTTTGAGTTCAGGGTCTCGGAAACAAGCGTTTTTGCTTAGGGCTGATAGAAACACTTCGAGGTTTTTGGGGCCAGGGGCTGACAAAACCCTGAACCCTAAACCCCAAACAACTTCTGTCTGGGGCACCAGGTCAGGCCGGCTCTCCAATAGATCTTGCAGCAGCGGAAGCACCCGACGCAGTCCTTCAGGACCTTGGTGGAAGGGCGTTCACGAAGTCACTCTCATCGTGGAGTGCCCAACCCCTACTTCCTAAACTACGCATGCTTTACGATTCAGGGCTTAGCTCAGAAGCAACGGCTGTGAAAAAAACAATAGAAGCCCTCAAAAAACCCTCCTGTGCGTCAGATGCCGCCTGACCCTTCCGGGTCAGGCTGCAAAGCTCTTGCGGGCGGTTTGTCTCGGAACCGCGATCCCCTTCTCGAGTCACCACCCCCACCCCCCCCCCCATCAGCTTCTTTAGGGTTTACGGTTTAGGGTTTAGGGTTTAGGGTTCAGGCGGGTGTCAGGAGCCGCGGGACCTCCAACAAAAACAAGAAAAAGGAGCCTCTGCTCCTCCCAAACCCTAAACCCCCAAACCCTAAACCCTAAATCCTAAACTCCCTAACCCTAAACCCCAAACCCTAAACCCTAAACCCCATGCCATTCCTAAACCCTAAACCCTAAACCCTAAACCCTAAACCCTAAACCCTAAGCCCACCGGGAGATCTCTGCACACTGCTCCAAGGCCCGAGCCGGACTCCTCCACGAAGGCCCGGGCCTTCAATTTTGGTTTTTTTGTAGCTTTTTGGGGTCTTTTGCAGGTTTTGGGGGTCGTTGTAGGGTTTGGAGTTTAGGGTTTAGGGTTTAGGGTTTAGGGTTTAGGGTTTAGGGTTTAGGGTTTAAGGTTTAGGGTTTAGGGTTTAGGGTTTAGGGTTTAGGGTTTAGGGTTTGGGGTTTGGGGTTTGGGGTTTAGGGTTTAGGGTTTAGGGCTCACCGTAAACCCCAAAAAGTTAGAACATCCTTACCCCCCCGTGCCCCCCAGAATGAATCCTGAAGCGAGTCCCAGCTCTGATCAGCCTCAAACCATGCGCCAACTTTCTGGAGCTTACTGTAGGCTTTAGGGTTTAGGGTTTAGGGTTTTGGGTTTTGGGTTTGGGGTTTTGGGTTTTGCGTTTTGGGTTTAGTGGCCCAGGGCTGATGGTTTAGGGATTGGGGTTGAGGGCATAGCCATCGACTTGCTTTTCCACTTGTGTAGGTGGGACGGTGATTTGCTGTTGGCCTTCAGGCTTTGGGGTTTGGAGCGCTGACCAGCCATGCATTGCATGCCATGGACAGGGTTGGATTAAGCCCGATTTGTGGTGATGGGGTGAGGCATAGCTGCACAGCAGAATCCCAATAAAGGCCGAACCCTACAGACTCCACACCGGAAATCCTAAACCCTCAACCCTCAACCCTAAAACCCTAAACCCAAACCCCAAACCGGAAATCCCAAACCCTCTACCCTGAGAGTACCCTTCCCGGCCAGGACGATCATGGCTTGCCCCAAGTCGGGAAGCGGCCCCCCTCCTCATGTCAAGAATGCACGGGGCAGGTTTAGCACCGAAGGTTTAAATAGGGCGTTAAGGCAGTTGCGGCTATTGGGGCGTTTGCGGCGTTTGGAGCCAAAAGTTTAGGGCAGCTAGGTTGGCAATAGAGCGTTTGCAAATAGGGGATTCGATTTCAGGGTTCAGGGCTTAGGGCTTCATATACCTCAGGACCTGCACCCTCATGGGTATATACTCTGAAACCTTTGAAGAAGAACCGACAATTGCGTAGGTACGTCCAGCTGTAGGCAGGGTTTGACATTTCCATAGGTGGTTGGATTTGCAGGTGGGGTTTCGAAGTTGGGTAAGTAAGACACAACTTGGATGAGGATATTCCGATGCACAAAGGGCTTTGGCTTTAGAGGTGTTGAAGGCGGTTTCGAGGGTTGGAGGTTCATGGTGCTTAATTAAGTATAACTGTACTTATAACCCACTTATAAGCCCCCAATAGTGCCCTAATCTGGTTGTAAGTACAGTTATAAGTACAGCTATAATTTACTTGGTTAAATAAGTACCATGAACCTCCAAGTAGGGTTTAGGGTTAAAAAGTGGCGTCCTCTGCCTTCTTCTTCAAAGGTGGTCCCTTTGACGGAGGGTCACAGCGAGCTTGAGGTTTGGAGGTCTAGACGGTGTAGTGGATTCAGGTGTCATGGGATCCGCCATTCCACCTCCACAATAGCTGCCTCGGCACGAAACACTGTCAGGCCCAAGCTACAAAGGCTTCCAGGATGGATGGTGCTTAGGGTTCGCGAGAAGAAGCATCAGGACTCGCGACAGAGTTCCATTGATCATGGTGTTGCGGGGCAGTGGCGTCTTGACCCCGAAACCCCGAACACCCCAAAAGCCCTGCAACAACCCTAGACCCTAAACCCTAAAGCCCAGTGCAGCCGACCGAAAGTAGTTTAGGGTTTTAAGGGTTCAAAGTTTAGGGTTTCGAGTCCCTGACCAGGGATGCCAGGCGCCCGGCTCGCCGCCGCCGCCGACGCCACGGGGCTCCGAGAGGAATGGAAGGAGGTTCTGGGCGAGGCGCGTGGGGTTTGGGGTTTAGGGTAGGGATATTAGGGATATTAGGGATATTGGGGATATTAGGGATATTAGGGATATTAGGGATATTAGGGATATTAGGGATATTAGGGATATTAAGGATATGGGGAGGTTCTGGGCGAGGCGTGTTTCCAAGAGTAGCTACATGGTCCCTTAGTATGGGCCCTCGTTTAAGAACTGCCTCTCTCTTGAACTTGGAACCCCTGAGGCCCTAACAAGAAGACACTGAAGGTTTAGGGTTTAGGGTTTAGGGTCTGGGGCCTAGGGTTTAGGGTCTAGGGTCTAGGGTCTAGGGTTAGGGTTTAGGGT
The DNA here is from genome assembly GCA_905221605.1 of Symbiodinium natans. Lineage (NCBI taxonomy): Eukaryota > Dinophyceae > Suessiales > Symbiodiniaceae > Symbiodinium > Symbiodinium natans. The sequence continues at coordinate 192,141 of CAJNDS010001846.1, forward strand.
TTAGGCGGTTTAGGGTTTAGGGTTTAGTGTGAAATTAGGGTCTAGGGTTTAGGGTGTTAAGTTTGGGGTTTAGGGTTTAGGGTTTAGGGTTTAGGGTTTAGGGTTTAGGGTTTAGGGTTTAGGGTCTAGGGTTTAGGGTTTAGGGTAGGGTTAGGGTTAGGGTTTAGGGTTTAGGGTTTAGGGTGTAGGGTGTAGGGTGTAGGGGTTAGGGTGGTAGGGTTTTTTAGGGTTTAGGGTTTAGGTTTAGGGTTTAGGGTTTAGGGTTTAGGGTTTTAGGGTTCAGGGTTCAGGGTTCAGGGTTTAGGGTCAGGGTTAGGGTTTAGGGTTTAGGGTTTAGGGTTTAGGGTTTAGGGTTTAGGGTTTAGGGTTTAGGGTTTAGGGTTTAGGGTTTAGGGTTTAGGGTTTAGCGATATCCCTCCGCAGCAGATGAACACCCTCAGGGCAGAGCATCCAGGGAGGGAGCTCACCCAGAAAGCCGCCCGCGCGCCTCGCCAGAGGATCTTACTGTAGGGGGATATAGGGTACCTAGTAAGAGGATTCGGAGGAGGAGGGGGGGGGGGGGGGCATTTAGGTTTCAGGGTTTGGGGGTTTAGGGTTTAGGGTTTAGGTGCTTAGGGTTTGGGGTTTAGGTTTTTAGGGTTTACGGGTTTAGGGTTTGGGGTTTAGGGTTTAAGGTTTTAGGGTTTTAGGGTTTTAGGGTTTTAGGGTTTTAGGGTTTCAGGGTTTTAGGGTTTTAGGGTTTTAGGGTTTTAGGGTTTTAGGGTTTTAGGGTTTTAGGGTTTTAGGGTTTTAGGGTTTTAGGGTTTTAGGGTTTTAGGGTTTTAGGGTTTTAGGGTTTCGGGTTTTAGCGGGGAGGTTTTAGGGGGGAGGGTTTTATGGTTTTCGGTTCACTGTTCAAGGGCTTGAGGGCTTCAGAGTTTAGCGCTTAGCCAGGGTTTAGGGTTTAGGGCTTAGGGCTTAGGGTTTAGGGTTTAGGGTTTAGGGTTTAGGGTTTAGGGTTTAGGGTTTAGGGTTTAGGGTTTAGGGTTTAGGGTTTAGGGCAGCCGTGAGGATGGAGACCCGCACGCGGCGGCTAACAAAAAGGCCTGCCTATTTCTCAGGAGCGTCACGAAGACCGGCCACAACTTACTTCTCCAATAACCAAGGGGAAAAAAGGTTAAACTTTATTATTCCTACTAAATAAGGGAACCCAAAAAGTTTAAAGTTCAGCTGTTGGAGAAGTAAGACAACTCAAGATGCATGATTATCTGCTTCCGACAGGGCAGATATCCCAACTTCCCTTGCCCCAAGGTCACGAGGTCATCGGCATCCTCAATGTGTACAGACTCGCATATTCTTTTGGGGAAGCTATATACACTGACAAAAAGAATTGCAAAACCCTTAGCCTGTGAGTCTCTGATCATCAGAACCCTTGACCTTACCCTAAAACCTAAGCCCCAAACCCCAAACCCTAAGCCCCCCAACCCTAAGCCTTGAACCGTGAATGAGGCCCTAAACCCTAAACCCTAAACACTAAAACCCTAAAACGCTAGAACCCCAAAACCCTAAAACCCTAAAACCCTAAAACCCTAAAACCCTAAAACCCTAAAACCCTAAAACCCTAAAACCCTAAAACCCTAAAACCCTAAAACCCTAAAACCCTAAAACCCTAAAACCTTAAACCCTAAACCCAGAAACCCTAAAAACCTAAAACCCTAAAACCCCTAAAACCCCTAAAACCCTAAAACCCCTAAAACCCTAAAACCCCTAAAACCCTAAAACCCTCAAACCCTAAAACCCTAAGCCCCCAACCCGAAACCTTGAACCCAGGCCCCCGTGCTTGAGGGACTCCGTCATGGAGTCGTAGGCTGCCAGGATCTGCGCCGGCGTGCCGCCTTGCTCAAGGTGTCGGAATTTTGGGATTCAAAGGGTCCTGGGTTTTTTGCCTCGTGGGGTCTCAGGGTCTGAGGGTCTTCGGGCTTGCAGCGATTGATGGATGTAACCACGACGCTTATGGCCTGCACGCCCCAGCATCGGATGCGAACGTGTCTAGACCCTAGGGTTTAGGGTTAAAGGGCACCTCCTCTTTTTGTTTGAAGGGGTTCAGAAGGGTCCCAATCCTCAAGCTAGGAGGAGAAGGGTTTAGGGTTTAGGGTTTAGGGTTTAGGGTTTCGGGTTTAGGGTTTAGGGTTTAGGGTTTAGGGTTTAGGGTTTAGGGTTTAGGGTTTAGGGTTTAGGGTTTAGGGTTTAGGGTTACGGGTTTAAGGCTTCGGGTTTAGGATAGCACTGGGGGCCCCCGGCTCAAGTTGATTGTGCTGAAGCCCTGATCCTTCGACTCCTGGCAAGATCGGGAGTGGGGGCGGAGGGCTTCTGAGTTCAGGGCTTAGGGTTTCGGGTTTAGGGAATACCTGCTTCCTACGAAAAACACATGACATATTGAAATAGTTCAGGGTTCAGGGTTCAGGGTTCAGGGTTCAGGGTTCAGGGTTCAGGGTTCAGGGTTCAGGGTTCAGGGTTCAGGGTTCAGGGTTCAGGGTTTAGCGTTCAGGGTTTAGGGTTCAGGGTTTGGGATTAGGGAATTCGAAGAGAGATCCGAGTATGAACTAAAGCATGACTGTTTCATTCAGCAAACCGGGCTCCCGAGAGAACTGGGGCTCAGGGTGGGTCTAGTTTGAGGGCTCGGCGTCGTAGGGCTTAAGGCTTATAGAGCTTAGGGCTTCGGGCTTGGGGCTTAGGGCTTGGGGCTTGGGGCTTAGGGCTGAGGGCGTAGGGCGTAGGGCCTAGGGTTGACACCCATGCCCTCGGATGTGATCGTAGTGTGCGGGTTGAGGCTGATTGAACTGTTTGGGCCTTTGGGTTGAAGCCCGACGGCTTGTATAATATGCATGCCAAGCGAAGTACAAAATTACGATCTCAAGACCAGCACGACTGTTGCCGCGCTAAAGGGGGCTGCCGGCCATTCCGTCAACTAGGACTGTAACATACTCCACATACAGTTCACGGCATGAAACGAATGAAGAGGGTGAAGATGGTCTACCGGCCAGAAGCACTGGGCTTGTGCAACCATGATTGAAGCCATCAAGAGTCAAAACATTGAACTTGCGAAGGTCCTGCTGTCGTGTACATGACCCCCCTAAACCCTAAACCCTAAACCCTAAACCCTAAACCCTAAACCCTAAACCCTAAACCCTAAACCCTATGCCAATCTAGACCCGTGCACGGCTGCGAGCACCTTCTATGGCTCCGAATGACTTGAAGGTCGCTAACTTCAACTCGAGAACCCCTAGGTTGCCCCAAGCCCTCAGGCCACATCCCCAAACCCCTAACCCTTAACCCCAAACCCCCTGAACCCTACACCCTAAACCCTAAACCCTAAACCCTAAAACCTAAACCCTAAACCCTAAACCCTGGGCTCCTGGTTGAAGGAAATCTTGGCCCCAGTGGATGCCTGGCACTCAGCTGCTTGAGGCTTGAGAGTTGAGAGTTTAGAAGGCAGCCTGAAGCCCCAAACCCCAACCCAAGTCTTCTGCGAAACCCTTTTGAAACAAAGCACATAAGACTGCACAAAGCCAGCCTGAGTCCCGCCACCCCCCCCCCCCCCCCCCCCCCCAAAAAAAAAAAAAAAAACTGGGAATTGACATTAAATCTAGCACACCTGAAGCCCCCAAAGCCTAAAGGCCCCCACCCCGTCCCCTCCACGCCCGTCCGCCCTCCAAACCTGCCCCGACAGAATACTTCAGAAACACAAACACTTACAACGCCATGACAACCAACCCGAGGGAAAACTAGCATACTAACTACTAGCAAGAGATTCTTGCTTTCGGGGGAGGGGAGGTCGAAATAACCCGAAAAGCAAACCCGAACGCCCCTAAATCTCCGAAACCCCTAAACAAGCACCCCTTGGTCGGCATACTTGGAGGTTCACGGTACTTCCTAACCAGTTATATCTGTACTTATAACTGTACTTATAACCGTATCAGGTCACTTTAGGGGCTTATAAGTGGGTTATAAGTACAGCTATAATTGGTTATTAAGAACCATGAAGCTCCAAGTAGGCCACGGCAGATGCATCTGGCATAGGATCACCATGACAAGAGATGCTATCCTTTGGCATCTCCCCACTCCCCCTTCCCCCACCCCCTACCCCCAACCAACCAAAAAAACAACCCCATAGGAAACAACAGCTCAAAACCAACCCTGCGACATTTATAACCTTGGAAACACCATCTAAGAACATTATGAACCCCCAGACCCCCATCCGTGCTCGCAGTCCACAGGGATTCCGGGCATAACCCCTAAACCCCTCAACCCTAAACCCTAAACCCTTACCCCGTAAACCTAAACGCCAAACGCCTACCCCCTAAACCCCTAAGCCCTTAAGACCCTAAAACCCCCAAACCCCTAAAACCCCTAAAACCCTAAACCCCTAAACCCAAACATCCAGCCCCAAAACCCTAAACCCCTCAACCCCTGAAACCCCCCCTAAATCCCCTAAACCTCGAAACCCCTCTACCCCAAAACCGTAAAACCCTAAACCCCGAAACCCTCTACCCCTAAAAACCCTAAACCCCCTAAACTCATGAACCCCCAAAAGCCTAAAAAAAAAAACACCAGAACCCGAAGCCCTAAACCCGATACCCCCAAACCCTAAACCCCTAAAACCCTTAAACCCTCAACCGTAACACCAATAACCTCTTAACGCTAAACTCATAAACTCCTCAACCCGCAAACCCCTGAAAACCCCTCGGAAACCTCCGGAAACCTGCCAAAACCCCACTGAAAACCCCTGAAAAACCCTGAAATGTTCTGAAAACGCCTGAGAACCCCCTGAAAACCCCTGAAGCCCCTGAAAACCCTAAACGCTAAACCCTAAACCCTAAACCCTAAACCCTAAACCCTAAACCCTAAACCCTAAACCCTAAACCCTAAACCCTAAACCCTAAACCCTAAACCCTAAACCCTAAACCCTAAACCCATACAAAGCGTGCGCCTCAAGGTCTCGAACGGCCGCGCCGCCTTTGCCCAGCAGCCAACCGACCCACTGCTGCTCCACCTGGGGTTCTTAGGGTTTAGGGTTTAGGGTTTAGGGTTTAGGGCTTAGGGTTTGGGGTTTGGGGTTTGGGGTTTGGGGTTTGGGGTTTGGGTTTGGGGTTTAGGGTTTTTAGGGTTTAGGGTTTAGGGTTTTTAGGGTTTGGGGTTTTTAGGGTTTGGGGTTTAGGGTTTGGGGTTTAGGGTTTAGGCTTTAGGGTTTAGGGTTTAGGGATTAGGGTTTGCGGTTTAGGGTTTGGGGTTTAGGGTTTGGGGTCTGGGGTTTGGGGTTTAGGGTTTGCTGCTCAACCTGGGCTTAAGGGCATTAGGGGCTTTGTGGGATTAAGGGTCTTCAGGCTTAACCGGGGCTTTAGGGGCTTTATGGGTTTTTAGGGTTTCAATGTTCAACCTAGTTTTAGCGCTTCAGGGGCTTTATGGGATTAAGGGTCTTTAAGGTTTAGCCTGGGGCTTTATGGGTTGTAGGGTTTGGGGTTTAGGGTTTCGGGGTCAAGGTTTGGGGGTTTAGGTTTTAGGGCTTTAGATTTAGGGCTTCAGGGGTTTTAGGGGCTTGGTGTCTTCTAGCTTTAGGGGTTTTTGGGGGTTGGGGTTTGGGGTTTGGGGTTTTAGGGGCTTATGGGTTTGGGCGGGTAGAGGTTTATGGGGTACTAGGTGGGTTTAGGGGTTTAGGGCTTTAGGGCTTTAGGGCTGTAGGCGGTTTCGGGGTTTAGGATTTGGGGATTTGAGGGTTTTGGGTTTGGGGTCAGGGGTTCAGGAGTTCTGGGTTTTGGGGTTTACATGTTTGAGGTTGTAGGGCTTCAAGTTTGAGGGTTTTGGGTTTCGGGTCTTAGGGTTTGGTGTTTGGAGCTCTGGGGTTTCTGGGGTTCAGGGTTTTGTAAACTAGTTATGCTGTAGAGTTTGGGCGTTTAGGAGTTTAGGGTTCAAGGGTTAAGTTCACGGTCCAAGATGTATAGGGCTCAGGTCGAGGGATTCATGATGTTGCTCCATCTCCTGCCCTTATCCCTACACACAACAGTCGCGCAGGTGCGCTCCCTTCGACATCTTTGGCTGCCGTGATGGGCGTGGGCTCTGGCGTCATGGGCTTTGTCGTTGGATTCATGAACCTGCCCGTGGGTTGAGTCACCGGCTCGCTCCGTGAAGCCTTTGAGCCTGTACTCGATCTTCAGCATGGCCTTGGATACACCCTACACCCTACACCCTACACCCTACACCCTACACCCTACACCCTACACCCTACACCCTACACCCTACACCCTACACCCTACACCCTACACCCTACACCCTACACCCTACCCTACACCCTAAACCCAAAACCCAAAACCTACCCGAGATACTCGTTGCATTTGGGGACTTGGGGTAGCCCAAGCCGAGGAGAGTCGGATAAGGTCATGGACCAAACTCGTCCATATCCCAAACACATACTATAGGGGCCGGAATACTTGCTAACAATATTCCCATACGGTCCCTATATGATTATACTAGAAGAACCCCCCCTCCAAAAAAGTGACCTTCAACCATCCCCAAAATGGTTCTAAGCCTGTGTGTAGGACACGTTGATACCGCAAGTCCTTCAACCCCTAACCCCACCCATAACCCTCAATAACCCTAAACCCTAAACCCGAAACCCTAAACCATAAACTCTAAACCCCGAAACCCTGAAGCCGCGACGAAGACCCTCCAACCGTGTAGGGCCCTAAACTAAACCCGGAGATATCAGACCCTAGGCTTGAGAGTTTAGGGTTTAGGGTTTAGGTTTAGGGTTTAGGGTTTAGGGTTTAGGGTTTAGGGTTTAGGGTTTAGGGTTTAGGGTTTAGGGTTTAGGGTTTAGGGTTTAGGGTTTAGGGTTTAGGGTTTAGGGTTTAGAACACAACTCTAGGGTCTCTGGCCGTGACTCCCGCGCTGCAGCTGCTCCCTGCATTGAAGGGGGCCATGAAGTTTTAACAGACCCTAAACCCTAAACCCTGAACCCTAAACCCTAAACCCTAAACCCTAAACCCTGAACCCTAAACCCTAAACCCTAAACCCTAAACCTTGTTAGGGGGTTTTAGGGTTCAGGGCTTTAGGAGTTCGGGTTTTCGGGTTCAGGGTGGGCGTGGGGCCTAGGGCCTTGGGCTTTTCTGGCTTTAGGGTTTCAGGGCTTTCAGGGTTTTCGGGCTTTCAGGGTTCAGGATTCTGGGTTTTGATGGTTGAGGGTGTAGGGCTTTCCTGGTTTCAGGGTTTTAAGGGTCTTCAGGTGTCTTACAGGCCTAGGGTTTGCATGGGCGAATAGGGCCGGGACATGGAGGTTTAGGTTTGTTTAGGCTTTAGAATGTGGAGCTTTACGATATTGCAGGGCACCTTATTGGGGCTCTTTAAGGATCCTATTTTGGGCGGGGGTCTATATTAGGGGTCCCCTGTTTTCGTAAAACCTTAAACCCTAAACTCCCTAAACCCTAGACCCTAAACCCTAAACCTTAAATCCTAACCCTCCCCACCCCCCACCCCCCAACAAGGAACAAAAAAAAAAACAAAACAACAACAATGCCTCGGCTGGCGGCGGCTCCCGCCAGCGGCACGGCCTCGAGGGTGGCAGAGTTCCCATTTGGGATTTTAGGGGTTTTGGGGGCTTTAGGGGTTTTAGGGGGTTTAGGGGGTTTTAGGGGGCTTTAGGGGGTTTAGGGGTTTTAGGGGGTTTTGGGGGGTTTTAGGAGGTTTTAGGGTTTTAGGGGGTTTTAGGGGGTTTTAGGGGTTTTAGGGGTTTTAGGGGTTTTAGGGGTCTTAAGGTTTTAGGGTTCAGGGCTTAGGGGGTTTTAGGGGTAGGAGTTTGGGTTGAGATTGGGGCGAATGTCTAAGGGCATAAGGTTCATGAGCTGTGCCCGCAAACCACCCCGACACAAGTCAACCCCAAACCCTGAACCCTGAATTTAGACCCCAACTAGTAGGATTCCCGTATAATAAGGACCCCAATAAGGCACCCCCTATTTTTGGAAACCCCCATCTACTCTAACCTTAAACCCTAAACCCTAAACCCTAAAACCTAAACCCTAAACCCTTCATTTTAAGGACACCAAGAAGGTATCCCCCACTTTTGGAAACCCCCCATATACCCCTTTTATAAGCCCTCTAAACACCCAAGGGCCCCTGCGGACCATGTTAAGGGCCCATGAAAGCACCCGTAGAGTTGAGGGGCTCTAGGTGCCCTAGGGTTTAGGGTTGAGGGTTGAGGGTTTAGGGTTTAGGGTTGAGGGTTGAGGGTTGAGGGTTGAGGGTTGAGGGTTGAGGGTTGAGGGTTGAGGGTTGAGGGTTGAGGGTTGAGGGTTGAGGGTTGAGGGTTGAGGAGTTTAGGGTTGAGGGTTTGGGGCTGGCAAAGGGGAACTTAGGGAGCTCTGTACGTCTAGCAGCACTTAGCCATTCCACGCAAGAATCAGGGGTGGCCAGAGTGGGCTTGTCCTGAGATAGCGCAACACCGGCGCAACTGGGCAGTGAAAGTAATATAGAAGCCTTGTGATATAGACTAGGGTGTTTGGAGGGGGTTATTGCCGTAGATTTATCAAGGGACCCCTAAGGGAGTATCATTAGAAATTACTCCGACCCCTAGAGCATACTCTCACTTCTTCATGTCGAAGTCTTGTCGCGCGGCGGGCTCATGTCCTCCACAATGGCTCGAACCTTCCGCTGGGCGCCTCGGCGTTGTGGGGCGCGGCCTCAAGGGCTGAATCGGACCCCAAGGCTCAGTAAACCCTAAACCCTAAACCCTAAACCCTAAACCCTAAACCCTAAACCCTAAACCCTAAACCCTAAACCCTAAACCCTAAACCCTAAACCCTAAACCCAGCTTGCTGTTGCTGTGCAGGTCCTCGTCACGCAAGCGGCGCGAAGCCCCCTGATAGAAGCAAGGCTCGGCTGCTTCGCTTGAAGAGATGCCTGGCTTCCGTCAGGCTCCCCGCCTTCCGCGCGGCCGGAACTACGACTTGGGGTTTGGGGCCCTAGACTTCGATTTTAGGAAGTATAGGGTTTCGAGTTCAAAGAGTGAAGGCTCGCTAAGGTCTGTGTATCTGGCACATTAGAACCCAGAAAAAACCCGAAAAGCATCGCGAACGCTACGTTCATTCCCCCCCTAAACTCCTACATCCCAAGCCCAAAGCCGAAAGCCCTTACTAAACCCTGTAACCCTCAGCAACACCTAAACCACAAACCCTAAAACATGTCCATTGAGATGCCCCCACTAGGGCACCCGAACCCTAAACTCCGGAATGCTCAACATCCCAAGCCCTAAATATCCTGGACCGTTGGGATTCTTGAGATCCCTAAACCCCAAACCCTACTACACCCACGAAGATCCCTAAACCGAAAACCCTACATGCACTCAGGTCCCTAAACGCTACCCCCCCCCCCCCCACACTCCCTCAGGGAAAGGGGCAATATAGGCTGAATAACTAGAATAGGGTTTTGTGGTTATTGTGGTAGAAGTATACAGGGACCATCAGGAAATACCGTTAGTAATTATTCCGACCCCCATAACTGTACTCATAACTGTACTTATAACCATACTAGGGCACTTAAGGGGCTTAGAAGTGGGTTATAAGTACAGTTATAAGTGGCTAATAAGTATCCCTAAACCCTAAACCCGAAACCCTCAACCCTAAACCCTAAACCCTAAACCCTAGAAAAACCATGAACCTCCAAGTACCAGTCTGCGGCCCGCACCATGGGAGCCGAAGGCCCACGAGCCGCGACTGCGGCTCCCCAAATCCGTAGAGCCAAGGCTGCAAGTGTTTCCCTAAGGGGCTCAGGGGCTTAGGGTTTAGGGTTTAGGGTTTAGGGTTTAGGGTTTAGGGTTTAGGGTTTAGGGTTTAGGGTTTAGGGTTTAGGGTTTAGGGTTTAGGGTTTAGGGTTTAGGGTTAGGGCTCTTATTTTAGGTCTTTTGGGCCCACAGGCCTTCAGGTTTTGGCTATTTTGGGCCTAAGGGTTTGGGGGGAATCCGTACGGATGCCTGGAAAATTCCCAGGAATGCTTGGGGAATCGATTCCTGTGGAGCAGTCCCAGGGAGAAATCCCTAGGGACTCCTGGGGATTCCTAAGGGTTTACGGTTTAGGGTTCAGGGTTTGGGGTTTAGGGTCTAGGGTTTAGGGTTTAGGGTTTCGGATTCAAGGCTTGGGGGGTTTGGGATGGTTGATGGGGTTTGGGGGTGGTTCGGGGTTTCGGGCTGTTTTGGTTGTGGGATGTTGTTTGGGTTCTAGGGCATTAGGGCTTATGGGGTTTGAGGGGTATTCAGGGTATGTAGGGCGTTTGGAATTTTAGAGTCTAGCGTGTCTCCGGTTCAACAGACGCTGTGTTGCTGAAGGCTCAGGAACTTGGAGTTCAGGGTTTAGGGTTTAGGGTTTCAGGTTTAGAGTTTAGGGTTTAGGGTTTAGGGTTTAGGGCTAGAAGAGAACCACTTGGGGCCCATTGAGGGGCTTTGAGCTTCAGGTTCTCAGGCTTTGCGGGTTGTTCGGGGAGTTAGCAGCGAAGTTGTCCGGCTTTGGGGCGCCGTAGCCCGCAAACCTTCCGAGGGTTAGGGCTTAGGGCGTTGAGGGATTGGGGATTTTTTTGGGGGGGGGGGGGGGGGGGGGGGCCCAAAAGGATACTTTCGGGTATGCCAGGGTTCCCCCCACTTTGGGAAACCCTTATGTACATTAGGGTCCCCCGTCTTTTAAATGTCCATTTCGGCCTTTGAGCTCTAAACCCCTAAATCCTGAAAACATAAACCCTAAACCCTAAACCCTAAACCCTAAACCCTAAACCCTAAACCCTAAACCCCTCTCCAGTTTGCCTCTTTTGTCTCAGAGGCCACCTGCAGCACCTGCGGGGACGTCCTCGGGACCGGAATCGAGCGACTCCTGGCATGGCCGGGAGCAAGGGCTCCAGGGGCAGGGTTTAGGGTTTAGGATTTGGGGGTTTAGGGTTTAGGGTTAAGGGTTTAGGGTTTAGGGTTTAGGGTTTAGGGTTTAGGGGTTTGGGGTTTAGGGTTTAGGGTTTAGGGTTTAGGGTTTAGGGTTTAGGGTCTGGGGTTTAGGGTTTAGGGTTTAGGGGTTTTAGGGTTTAGGGTTTAGGGTTTAGCGTTTAGGGTTTGGGGTTTGGGGTTTAGGGTTTGGGCTTCCTGACTTCCTAAGGCTCGAGGTAAACCATAAAATTTAGGGCTTGGAGGGTTTTGGGTCCTGAGGTAGTGGCGCCAAAATGTTCACGAACATTCACAACCCCACGCAGACCCTAAACCCTAAACCCCAAACCCCAAGCCCCAAACCCCAAGCCCCAAACCCAATCCTTGTCGCCCTTCTCGCTCGGCGTGGGCGTCTCCACCAGGAATGCATTTGTCTTGCCTGGCCAGGGGACACGCATTTGCGGGGTTATCATAGCGCTTGCTGTGTTACAGGGTTGTAGGTTAGAGGCTTGAGCCTCTGCATTTGGGCATGATGGTCCCTGTTGGAGTTGCCCTCCCAAAACCCTAAACCCTAAACCAAACATTAGGCGCCGTCTCCAGGTTATGTGAGGACCGGCAAGGGCATCGGCGGGGACAGATCGGGATGTGTCAGTTCTCGTCCGAAAGAGTTCAGGGTACCCAGAAGCAAGGGTTTAGGGGTTTAGGGTTTAGGGTTTAGGGTTTAGGGTTTAGGGTTTAGGGTTTAGGGTTTAGGGTCTGGGGTTTAGGGTTTAGGGTTTAGGGTTTAGGGTTTAGGGTTTAGGGTTTAGGGTTTAGGGTTTAGGGTTTAGCGTTTAGGGTTCAGGGTTCAGGGTTTAGGGTTTAGGGTTCAGGGTTTAGGGTTTAGGGTTTAGGGTTTAGGGCTTAGGGGTTAGCGTAATTTTTCGGAAGTGACTATTTGCGGGACCCAGGCGCCTTTCCGATCAAGCAGCGACAAGTCCAGCTCGTACTCCCTTCCTGGGAGGCTTGAACCCTAAAGCCCAAGACACACTAAACCCTGAAACGCCTAAACCCCTAAACCCCAAAGCCCAAACCCTAAACCCTAAACCCTGAACCCCAAACCCTAAACCCTTAACCGCAGGTGCGAACCCTCAAGCAAAAAACTGAAACCTGCGAAGGAAGTCACGTGCGGTCGGGAGCTAGGTTTCGGGCTTCACCCGTACTTCGCAGAGGCCAATACCCGGTAATTGGGGTTCAGGGTTGAGGGTTTAGGGTGTAGGGACCTTAAACCCCTTCATAAGGAGCCTTCTGTCACATCAGGGCCCCTGCTGCGGCCCAGAACCAGCAGAACCCTCCCCCAAACGCCTAAGGCCTCCACCCGGTACCCCGAACCCTACACCCCGCGATCTCCAACCCTAAGCCCTTGAATCCCTGAACCCCCGAAACGCTTGAATCCATGAGCCCCTCAACCCCAAGAGCCTCAGCCCCACTTGCTGTCCCAAGCGTCGGGTCCGTATCTGAAGGCAGAGCCTCCCTACGTAGAGGTGGCAAGCACAGCAGGCCAGAAGCAGCGCGACGTAGCCGTGGAGGCCGTACCTCAAACTGCAGGTGTAGGGTTTTTAGGTTCAGGGTTTAAATCACCTGTGCTCCTAGAGTCCTGGTCTCTAGCCCAACCCCCCCTCAACAAAGCCTCTCGAACCCAAGCTGGCAAAGCTTCGTCTCCAGGCTGAACCCTCCGAGCTTCATAGCTGTTAGGGTTTAGGTTTAGGGTTTAGGGTTTAGGGTTTAGGGTTTAGGGTTTAGGGTTTAGGGTTTAGGGTTTAGGGTTTAGGGTTTAGGGTGTAGGGTTTAGGGCTTAGGGTTTAGGGTTTAGGGTGTAGGGTTTAGGGTTTAAGGGTTTAAGGGTTTAAGGGTTTAAGGGTTTAAGGGTTTAAGGGTTTAAGGGTTTAAGGGTTTAAGGGTTTAAGGGTTTAAGGGTTTTAAGGGTTTAAGGGTTTAAGGGTTTAAGGGTTTAAGGGTTTAAGGGTTTAAGGGTTTAAGGGTTTAAGGGTTTAAGGGTTTAAGGGTTTAGGGTGTAGCCGGGTTTCGGTTTAGGGATTGAGGTTTAGGATTTGATTTCACACCCCAGAAGTTCTGCTCTGGCCCCAGTGCCTTTGTGACTTTGTACCCTTTCTGAGCCAGCATAGCCGCACCCCGCCCCCATGGTAATCCCCCCCCCCTGTGGTTCATGGTGGGTTTTGGGTTCCGCCCCCTGCCTGTGGTTCATGGTCTGTGGTTCATGGGTTTAGGGCTTAGGGTTAGGCCGTAGAGTTCAGGAGTTTCACTCTGACCCCTTTGGTCCAGTGGTTTACGGCGAGTTTAGAGTTTACGGTTCAAGGCGTGGGGTAATGGTAGGTTCATGGTTTGCCCTCTCCCCCCTGTGGTTCGTGCTCGGTTTACGGTTCAGGGTTAAAGCGGTTAAGGTTTCGGGTTTACCCTTCTCCCCCCTGTGGTCCATTGGCGGGTTTAGGTTTTAGGGCTTAGGTTCAGGTTTGGGGTTTAGGTTAAGTGTTTTTAGGGTTAACGGGCTGAGTTTGGGGGGGGCGGGGGGGGGGATACCCTTGAAGGGGATAATCTTGGGGGGGGGCGGGGATACCATTGTGGGGGGTGTGGGGGGGGATCGATTACGCGGACGCGTAAACCAGCTAAACCCTAAACCCTAAGATATAATCCCTAAACCCTAAACCCCAAACCCCAAACCCCAAACCCTAAACCCTAAACCCTAAACCCTAAACCCTAAACCCTAAACCCTAAACCCTGCATAAGCCATAGGGTTAGGGAGTTAGCGGACCCTGGCTCTCAAACCTTGAAGCAAGCTGCCTTCCATGTGGCACCCGGATGCCGTACGACTCTGGGAGGACTTTCCTTACGGAGCCGTTGGATTCTTAACCAAAACCCCGAAAGCCCTTCAGAGAACTGGGTTCCCCAGTAACCTGGGATAAACAAGGGGGCAGCCAATTTTGGCTAGTCAGGTTTAGGGCTTTGGGATCTCATCTACAGAAAGGGGGATGGGCACCACCCTAACGCCTAAACCTCAAAAACTAGTTTGGGGAAGGGAGGGGTACATACGCCATCTGTCACCCTAGGTCGAGGGCGCTAAGGGTTTGAGGTTTCAGGACTTAAGGTGGAACATGTGATTGCAAGCGCCGGGGGCAAACCAACAGCTCAGGGCTTAGGTCCTAGGCTTGCAGAACGTTTAGAGTTCTGAAGGCTTTCTAAGGCTGCCGAAGCCTGAAGCTCTAAACCCTAAACCTTAAACCTGAAACCCTTTACCCTAGCCTAAACCCTAAACCCTAAACCCAAGGTCCCAGATCCATCCCGGGCGCCCGAAGAGCTCCAACACCAGACCCATGCCCAGTCCCCCTACCTCGGCATTCGGAGGGTTTGGTCTAAGGTTTAGGGTTTAGGGTTTAGGGTGTAGGGTTTAGGGTTTAAGGATTAAGGTTTCAGGCTTAGGGCTTAGGGTCTTACGGCTTACGGCTTCCGGCTTGGGAGATTTGGGTTGCCATGGGAGGGCGGGGCGGAGGTTAGGATTTAGCTTGTTTTTTCGGTGGTTCATAATGTCGTATGGAGGCCTATTCTTCAGAATGGCTGCGTATGGGCAGCTTGCAATGGACCAAGGAGCCCATTCCCGGAATAAAATGAATGCCCTTTTTCGTTCAAAGAGGCTTCTTAGGGAACCTACACCGTAAAAAGGGGGAATAAGGGCCAACTCTGGTCCTGGCATTTCAGGGTTTAGAGGGTAGGGCTTCGGGAGCGAGAATCAGGGTTTAAGGTTTCGGATTTCGGGTTTAGGGTTAGGGTTTATGGTTTAGGGCCAAAAACCCGAACACAGAGCCTCCCATCCACCCCCTTATATAGCATATTATTGTACATTAGAAAATTTCGACGAGATGAATACACAAAAGTCCAAAGGCAGACCTTAGAGTCTACACTCAGAGCCTACACCCCAACCTTCAACACCCCAACTGGAATGCCTAAACCCACAAACAAAGCATAGATGCACACAGGCGCCGGCACCGTGTTTTTGCTCAAGGAGATACACTTTCGCAACTTTCGCGCGTTGACCGTTGTGAGCAGAGGTTCTTGATCTCTTGAATATGAAGCAGCGCAAGAGGCCGCGCGCAAAGACTTTGCCCCAACACTTTCTTGGCTGGGAAAACTTTCCGGGATCAATTTGCAGCAGCTGGGTTTTGGGTGCCTTGTTTGAAGACCAGGCTCTGCGCAGCTCTGGCAGGTGTAGACTAGACTAGACAATATAACTGAAAATTCAGAATGACATGTTGGCAAAATACACAATGCAGTTGTTTTTGGCCTTGAAGATGCACTTCAATTTACAGGTTCAAAGTGACTGACGTCGCAAGGTTTCCGGACCAAGTCCGGTCGAAAAGGCCTCCCCGCGCCCAGTCACAGCCTTCCACTCGCCAAAACACCGCCAGCAGACGAGGCAGCTCCGACTCGGCGCGCACACCAGCAGTGGAACGCACCTGTTTGGCTCTCACGTCGACAGCAGAAGAAGAACACAAATCAAGCAGAAGTTGCACGCGCAATCTCCCGCAGCTCAAAGCTGCCACGTCGGGCAAGGGTCCGGCGGACTGCCGCTTCAAGGACCGCGGCGCCGCCGCCGTGACCCTGAGAGCCGGCTTCCGGAAGGCGAAGCAGAGGCAGCCCGAAACTAATCCACTGAACGAAACGCAGAAACCAGGAAAATCGTGCGCGGGGCTCAGGAAGCTATTCGAGGGGGGAATCTACACGTGCACTGATTCGGAGACAAGCAGACGCGTGAGGGAGCGGCCCCCTCGCTGCCTCAGCAATCGCATTTCCAAATGGCCTGGCCAGTTGCACGCCTTGGCAACATGAACATTCTCATCGCACAGGCATGATTCAAAATTCTGCAGCCACTCGCACGCATTGGTAACATGGACGCTTTCATCGCGCGGACTTGCGCGCATCGGTCACATGGACATTCTCCTCGCGCGGACATGGACGCTCTGGACACTCGCACACATTGGACCCACTGCCCAAGTGTCAAAACGCAAAGGCACCGTCGCCAAACATCTGTCTTGTCGGAACTCCTGCCCACCAAACACGCCGGAGACAATAATCCATTGGCGCCGCAGATGCCTCGTCTGGCTGACAACAGTCCTGTCAGTCAGAAACTAGCAAGCACGGCCGGATTGGGCCCATGCCCTTCAAAGCCCGCGCTACGCTGGGCCCAGTGCTCTTCAGCAAGAACACCCACCGCTGAGTGGTTGGAAGTTGACGCGGTCGCCGTCCCCTCGTCCGTCAAAGACGGTACATTTGCACACTTGTCTTTGACAGCTTTGCAAGTTCCGCTGCCGGACCTTCACACGGGAAAGGACCAACGCTCGCTGCGGCCCCTACAACCTCTTCACGCCCACGCACCTATATTATATGCATGTATACTTTTCGATGATTCCGGCTCGTGGTTCACTGGTCCCACCCCCCCCCCCCCCCCCCACGGTATCCCTCCAGCCCTCCCTCCCCTACCCCCTCTCCACAAAACCTTCATCCCCAAACCCTAAACTTTAGAATTAAACTTTAAGGAGGGGGGGGGGCACCATAAACCCAAAACCTTAATCCCTTAACTTACACACCCTGTCAAAGCTTAGTCCCCCTAAGCCCTCAACCCTAATCCCTAGAAAACCACACCACAGGCCAAGCGCTGGGGCCGCGCCTTGGGCCATGATCTGCGGTTCAAGGTTCTAGAATTTAAGGCCTTCAGGCTTCGGGTTTACGTTCTGAGGTTGAAGTCTACACCCACGACCCCCAAATCCTGAAGCCTTAAGCCTCTAAAGCCCTGCATACAGATTGCGATCTGAAAGTGTAGACTTTTAGATTCGACTCCTGAATCTGGCTATGACCAGCGAAGCCCTAAGGACCTAGCCCGGCCGCCCACGTATCACTGGCGCTCATACTTGCCTCCCAAAGCTGCCGAGAATTGCCTATGACTATTGCTCTTGCCCCGCTGTTGGGGCTCCTATCGCTCACTACTATGACGGTGGCTCGGGGGTGTGGAGTTTTGCTTGAGCCTGAGCTTCTCTGTTGTAACGTTGACCTCGCACTATGAACTTACCTCCCCCTTGCGAGATCCCTATCCCCCGCCCTATTTGCAGAATCCAGTCCGAGTCCAACATGAATTGACGCCGAATCCAGCCCGAAAAAACTATGAAATACTCCCGCTTGCACGCGAAAACCCGAGTACTTGTCTCCCAAATACATCAAAAAGCAGCCGCCGCAAGCACGTTGGGCCATCGGGATTTAGAGCTGGGCTGAAGGGGCAAGGGGGAGGAGGGGAGAGGAGGCGAGAGGAGGGGAGGGGAGGAGGGGAGAGAGGGAAGAGAGGGAGAGGGGGGGACAGGAGGGGAGAGGAGGGGAGAGGAGTGGAGAGGAGGGGAGAGGAGGGGGAGAGGAGGATCTTCCTGTCTCTTCAGCCCGAATGGCTAGATTTGCGAATGCAAAAATACATATATATATATATATATGTATATGTATGTATGCGTACATATATATATATATATGTATATATATATATGTGCCAACAGAGCCTCCTATGATCCACAGAGCCTTTGTTCAAATTATCGTTGCCTGGCAAGGTGTAAGGCTAACTCACTGCGTCAAGAAAGAAACATGCTTCCAAGGCAACACCATCGATGAGGTTGTCCTCAACAAATCAATCGCATTATACACATCAAGCTAACATATTAGGGAGTGCGCAGTATTACACTTGCGCATCCAAGTTAATAGAACTTGAGGTATAAAGGATGCGTCTCGCGATTGCTTTCGAAACTAGTTCATGCAGAATCGCTTGATGCAGTTGCAGTAGATATTTTTCATCGAAGGCTTCTTGACTGGCTTCTTGGTCTTTGCAGCAGGCCTACGAAGAACAGTACCTGGCCGCACCACCCTCTTACCCTTGCCATATATAATGGATGGGTGTGACGCAGTACGAACTGCAGGTGTACGTGGAAACCAAAATTTCCTTGCTAATCTTTCAGACAGCATCAGGTCGAAATGTCTGTATTGGGTACCAGCGCACGTAGCTGCAAAAGCTTGACGCAAGCCGTCCTTGCGGAAGAAAATGGCTTGGGACCCTTTGAGCGCTTGCTCGATGCCGTAATACCACTCAACTTTGGTTCCCTTTGACCAGATATTTCTGTATCCGGGCCAGCCGATGTTGCTCCATTTTGGTAGTGATGACATCAGGCCCTGAACTTGAGCAGCAGTTTGCTGAAACCGTGCGTCTGCTTCTAAAAACCAAACCCATCCGACTTCAGAATGTCGTTGGTCAGACCGATAGCGCTGTAGTAATTGATAGCATCTCAGGGTCAAAATGCTTATCCAAATTCGTTTGTAGGATATAAACGAACGAAAGTACTATAAAACAAAAACAGTATACCAAAAAAACAAACTTACTTGAAACTGCTTGCGCAGCCTCGTAAACCATCGGTGCCGTACAGAGTAATGCACGATCTCATTGGGCTGCAGCTTCTTGCCCATGTGCTCGTCAGTGCCATATCGATATCCATAAATAACATGGACTTTGTTAGCGCCCATACCTTTTAATTCTTGGAGAAGTGGGTTATGCACGCCATGGTTGTCGGCATGCGACAATATGAGGAAGAGTGCGTTGCTAAGCTTGGCCGGTGTCTCAGGCAACACGAGCTTGGCTTCATCGACGTGCTTCGCTTTGCAACGTTCCAGCGTCTTTCGTTTAGACTCATCAGTACTGCACCACCAGGACAAATTGCAGGAACATTTGCGCCATGCCATCTCAGATAGCCTCTATACCTAAAATTGTTGTAAGCACAAGACATCTTTTCATAATATGTTTTGACATTAACACGTAACGTGACCTATGAATGAATCTCGCTCAACAAACTTCATTTGTTTATACAGCGACGGTATACATGAATGTTGTCCTTTACTTCTGTGCATGTAGTACGAACACATGGATTTCATCATTATGCGCCAGGTAGCAGCATAAACGTGTTTTCAAATTTGTTTATAAGCTTCACGATCATGAACTACGACAACTGTCCGCATGTGTTGTAGAGTACACAGGTACAGTTGGGAGCATGTTTTTGCCGTTTGGGGTTTTTTGAGCGACCCTAAGCCCTATTTTCAAGTTGAAGCACTCATTTCCGAAACTTGCGGTGTTGAGTGAATTAAGCATGATTGTGTTGGGCGCACGTGTTTTGTATATTGCACAGGTGCAATTGGGAGCATGTTTTTGCCGTTTGGTGTCTTTTGAGCGACCCTAAACCCTAAATTTCAAGTTGAAGCACTCATTTCCGAAACTTGCGGTACTGAGAGAATTTCTAGTGCACAGGCACACTTGGAAGCATGTTCTTGAACGCTTGAGGTCTTTTGAGCGACCCCAAACCCTAGATTTCAAGTTGAAGCACTCATTTCCGAAACTTGCGGTGTTGAATGAAGTAAACATGATTGTGTTTGGCGCGCACGTTTTGTACAGTGTACAGGTACAATTGGGGCATGTTTTTGCCGTTTGAGGTCTTTTGAGCGACCCTAAACCCTAAATTTCAAGTTGAAGCACTCATTTCCAAAACTTGCGGTGTTGAATGAAGTAAACATGATTGTATTTGGCGCGCATGTTTTGTATAAGTACAGGCACACTTGGAAGCATGTTTTTGCCGCTTGAGGTCTTTTGAGCGACCCTAAATCCTAAATTTCAAGTTGAAGCACTCATTTCCGAAACTTGCGGTGTTGAATGAAGTAAACATGATTGTATTTGCCGCGCATATTTTGTGTAGTGTACAGGTACAATTGAGAGTATATTTTTTCCGTTTGGGGTCTTTTGAGCGACCCTAAACCCTAAATTTGAAGTTGAAACACTGATTTCCGAACCTTGCGGCGCTGCATGAACTGAACGATTTTTGTTTGGCCCGCATGATTTGTACAGCGTACAGGTACAATTGGGAGCATGGTTTTGCTGCTTGGGTCCTTTAAGCAACCCTAAGCCCTAACTTTCAAGTTGAAAGACTGATTTCCGAAATTTGCGGGTGCTGAATGAGCTTGAATGCAGTGTTCGAGATTTCCAGATATATCAAGAAATTATAAATCTCATCTGACATATCGTAAAAATTACTACCGTCACAAACATTACCGGAACAAATCGTACAAATCAAGGCGGCTAGCTTGGGTTACAGCTTTGCTGAAACCTTGATTACTAGTTATTGCGGTCACTGTCAACTTTAGCCAGCAGACACAGACACACAATGCCGGAACAAATCGTACAAGTC
Source organism: Symbiodinium natans (assembly GCA_905221605.1). Classification (NCBI taxonomy): domain Eukaryota; class Dinophyceae; order Suessiales; family Symbiodiniaceae; genus Symbiodinium; species Symbiodinium natans. The sequence continues at coordinate 212,367 of CAJNDS010001846.1, forward strand.
ACTGTCGTCCACAAACATTGCCGGAACAAAATGCCGGAACAAATCGTACAAGTCACTGCCGTCCACAAATATTGCCGGAATAAATCGTACAAATCAATATGGCTAGCTTGAGTTGCAACATTGTTGAAATCTTGATTACTGGATACTGCGGCCCTTCTCAACTTTAGCCAGCCGACCCCGACGCACAATGCCGGAACAAATCGTACAAGTCGCTGCCGTCCACAAACATTGCCGGAACAAATCGTACAAATCAATATAGCTAGCTAGACTTACAACATTGTTGACATGTTGATTATTGGTTTTTGCGGTCATGGTCAACTTTAGCTAGCCGACCCAGACGCACAATGCCGGAACAAATCGCGTACAAATGAATGCTGCCCACGCGCACTGCCCGAAGCAGGTTAGGATAAATTCGGGTTAAGGTTTAGGGCCACACTGCCGGAACAAATCGTACAAACCCTTGCTGCCTTCACTAGCAATATCGCCGGAACAACTTGTACAATCTCTGCTGCCCACGCACGCTGCCGGAACAAATCGTACAAATCCCTGCTGCCTTCACTAGCAATATCACCTGAACAACTTGTACAATCTCTGCTGCCCACGCACGCTCTACAAGCCACTTCCAAGGAAGCAGTTCGCAGCCCCCTAAGCCCTTCTATAAGGTTGCAGGTTCCCGTTCAACCTTCCCTGCAAATCTTTTTGGCAACAGCTGGGAGGGCCTCCAAGGAAGCAGTTTGCAGCTTCTGCAGCTCCCTAAACCCTTCTTTATGTCGGCAGGTTCCCTTACACTCGGTTATGCTTCTCCTGCAAGGAATTTCCAGGAAGAAGTTTGCAGCTCCTAAAACCATTCCGCACGTCTGCAGGGTCCCCCGAAACCTTCCCTGCAGATATGCCTGCAGGCTCCAAAAGCGGCTCTGTTTCCCCAAATTTGTACCCCTCAACCCTCAACCCTCAACCCTCAACCCTCAACCCTCAACCCTCAACCCTCAACCCTCAACCCTCAACCCTCAACCCTAAACCCTACCCCTAGAGATGTAGTCTTGGGGCTTCTGCTTAGTGCCACGATAAGGAAGCAGCTGCAGCGAGCGGCAAAGATCCGTGCGGCAGCGGCTCCGACGCATTCATAGGCTCAGCCGCTCGAAATTTCGACTGCAGTATGCCCTGAACTCTAAGCCCTAAACCCTAGACCCTAAACCCTAAACCCTAAGCCCTAAGCCCTAAACCCTAAACCCTAAACCCCAAACCCCAAACCCTAAACCCTAAACCCTACACGTTACACGTTTAGATCCTAAGCCTCTGCAGGTGGTTGTTGGGAAAGTAAGAGAAAACGCAGTGGAGAGTCCAGCAGAGCCAATTGCCCCTTCAATGCTGGCTCCATGTTACTGGTACCAAAATCCGAAACTGGGGGGAGCCCAAGCATCGAAAATCTAGGGTTAGGGTTTAGGGTGTAGGGTTTAGGGCATAGGGTTTAGGGTTAGGGTCGGGGTTTGGTTGGGGCCCCTCTTCCTGTTTGTGGTTCCTCACAAGCCTCCTTGAGCAAAAAGGGGGGTACCCTCTTTGTATTCCAGAGCCGCAGTGCATGAAGTCCTCATGGTCCTGACCGTCGACCTCTCATTCAAACCCCCCCTGTCCCTACATATACAAAGGAACAAATCGTATAAATCCCTGCTGCCAGCATTTGACAGGTGTGCTTCCGTCATTGCCCCAGAGTTCGCGCATTCTCTCCGCTGTAGGAACGGAGGTTACGGCACATGTAGGCTGACAGAACTTGTACGTTGCAGCAACGATACATGCACTCTTGTGAAACCGCCGGGACAAGCAAGATCTTTCTTTTGGCACGTTTCGCCTGAGCTTTCTCCCCAACTCCCCAAACACGTATTGAAAGAGTATGGTCAGCGCGACCAGGGCATAGCCTATCTTTCTGCATAATGATAGGCCGGCGCCTCACCCACAGACCCAGTACACATCCCTACTCAGACTCAGACTGACCATAGTACAGCTGTTTCGCGTACTGAAACTGGCCAGATCGTCTGACGATGACGAAGAAAATGGATGTGGCCGCACGCACAAATGTTTAAACACATGAACTCACTGCACATCTGTCGAACCTGATCCAAGAGCTTGCGCTCTTGTTCACTACGGCTCTTCAAAGCTTCGAAGTTCTCGTCATGCCGAAGGTCCTCGAACTCAACATCATCATCGTCCGAGTCGCTTAGAATCAAAATGGGAGACTGCAAGACTAGCTCGACACAAGTCGTAGCCGTGGGCAGTACAGATGGAAACAAGAACTCAAGCACTTGCGCCGAGCAGGAAGATGGTAGTGAAAGATAAGGCACTGTCATCCAGACTTTGATGTCCTGGCGCTGCGCGTCATGAAGTTCGATTTCTTGTAGCAGAACTCGGAGCCATGCTAAGGTCTCTTGGCGAGTTTGTTGAATGGCCAGCAACGGTTGCGCGAAGTAGTTGCGCTCAGCAGCACGGATGCTAATGGGAAGCATGTTCCACACGAGCTGGGCTTCTTGCGCTATCACGGCAGGAACATCAACGGGTCGGCTCCAAAACATATGAGCATACATCTGCATGGCAGCTGCCGCAAGGAGAACAATCTACTACAGCAGCAAACACTAAAATAGTGTTTGGGACATGTGCGGCTTTGGCGAATTGACGGAGAAAGTCTTGAAATCGCAACTTCAAGAGGTCAGCAGGCATGAAGACTGCAACAAGCAGCCATGCAGAAAGCTCTTTTTCGGCTTTCTGGGTACTGCGGTACAGAGTTCTCGCAAGCAGCATCGAACGACTGTACAGTTGAACTTGCTTGCCAAACTAACAAAATGTGGTAATGTTAACCTCACATCTATAAATGGGGTGGCAACTGTAATATTCGCCGGGCCAGAGGGGCTCAGCCGAAGACTACTTTCCATTACGGGAGGTTTTCGGGCCGATGTGTGTAAACAAGTCTATATAGGGGGGTCCGGTGAAAATAATAAGGGGGTGACAACAGTAAAATTTGGCCGGCCAGGAATCAGAAATTTTACTTGCAGAGAAGACTTTTCGAGCTCCGAGGCTCTAGAGAAGCAGATCTCGTTTGAGATTGCTTGTCTTGTGAGATTGCTGCAGCTCCAGAGCTGCGAGAAACTGTTGCTTCAGGCCTGTTGCTTCAGAGAAGCAGGTGCCTCTTCAGATTGCTGCAGCTCCAGAGCTGCGAGAAACTGTTGCTTCAGGCCTGTTTCTTCAGAGAAGCAGGTGCCTCTTGAGATTGCTGCAGCTCCAGAGCTGCCAGAAACTGCTGCTTCAGGCCTCTTTCTTCAGAGAAGCAGGTGCCTTTTGAGATTGCTGCAGCTCCAGAGCTGCGAGAAACTGGTGCTTCAGGCCTCTTTCTTCAGAGAAGCAGGAGCCTTTTGAGATTGCTGCAGCTCCAGAGCTGCGAGAAACTGGTGCTTCAGGCCTCTTTCTTCAGAGAAGCAGGAGCCTTGCACAGATACGGAAGCTCAAGCCCTGCAGCAGAAGCTTAAACCCATTGTCTGCAGCTACAGAGAAGCTCCCCAAAAAAGACTTGGCGCAGATGCGAAACCCCAGTGTGTCCAGCCACAGAGTGCTGCGAAATCTCTCCATAGAATCAGATGCGAATGCCTCAGATTTGCCGGTGCAGAAGCTCGAAAAAAAAACCTACGACAGCAGCGAAACCCCAGTGTGTGCAGCCACAGAGTGCTGCCAAATCTCTCCATAGAATCCGATGCGAATGCCTGAGATTTGCAGGCGTAGAAGCTCAAAAAAAGACCTACGACAGCAGCGAAACCCCAGTGTGTGCAGCCACAAATTGCCGCCAAATCTCTCCATGGAATCAGATGCGAATGCCTGAGATTTGCAGGCGTAGAAGCTCAAAAAAAGACCTACGACAGCAGCGAAACCCCAGTGTGCGCAGCCACAGACTGCTGGCAAAAAGCTTCAAAAAAGAGACTCGGAACAGAAGCAAAGCCCCAGTGCGTGCAGCCATGTGCAGCCCCGTCACAGCAGAAAATTTCACTTCAGAGGTGCCAGACCCAGGCTCACACGAAGCTTGTTGAGCAGATACCGTTCGCGCTTCTCCCAGCAGCAGTCCAAGCAGCCACTCTGCCAGCTGCAGCGACTGCAGATTCGAAGCCCAAACTGCCTGATGTGCTCAATTTCCGCCTTCTCTGAGGCAGAAAGATCAGAGGCTCCTTCCCCTGGTTCAGGACCTCGTGGGCCAGAGCAGCAGCTTTGGTCGATGCTTCAGAGGCTGCTGCGTGAGACGCAGCCAATTTCAGAGCCTTGGCATGATTGGCTTTGAGCGCCTTTTTCAGAGCCTTGTCCTCGTCGGCCAGACTCTTCTCCAGCTTCTTCTGCTCTTCAGCCATTTGACCCACCCAGGTCCGCAGAAAAGCAACCAGGTCCATGACCAGCCTGCTGCGTGAGCCACGAGAGGCTGGCCCCTCGCCACGAAGTTGGCAGCAGATCCACAGGATGCTCGCCAGCACCCAGAACCCACAGTCATCGCTCTTCTGCAGAGGGCATTTTGCCCGGTCAGGCAAGACAGCCCCTGGAATCAGAGCTTCCAGCAGCAGCTGCGCGTTCTGAGCACAATTCTTGTGCACTGTGGCCAGAGTGTCCAGGTACTGAATGCAGACCTCGTCTCCCTCTCTTCTGTCCAGAACCAGCAGAGTCCAGTGACAAGCCCAGACAGGCACAAAGAGCAGCTTGTAGTCGTGGCCTCGTGCGCCAGAGCCGGCGGCAGCAGACCAGGGTTTGGATGCTCCTGGTACAGAAACTGCACGCAGAGCCGAGGGTCCAGAAGCTGGACAGAGTGCTTGCGGAAGAAGTCAGGCTCCTCAGACTTCTCGTCCCAGAAATGCCACCTCAGCATCTCCCAGCCCATGAGCAGATGCTGATCCAGAAGCATCTGAGGCTTCTTCTGGATCAGCTCCACAGTCGCAGAGGCATAGCTGTCCTCCTCCAGACTCAGACGAATGCCCAGACAAGTCTGCTTCAGAGCACGTTTCAGGTGCATGCCCTTCCACTTCAGAGGCGGTAGCCAGGCTTGCTCCACTTCGCAGACATCGTCAGCAAACAGAGTCGTTGTGGCACAGGTCGCACCCACACCTGTCAGAGTCACAGTGCCCAGAAGAACATTGTGGGCAGTGCACTTGCCAGACTTCCCACAGTTGGCCTCCTCCAAGAGCACCCTACAGGTCTTCCCAAACAGAGGCCCCTTGTCAGCGGCGGGAAGTTCAGCAGCCTTGGCAGAGACAGGGTCAGAGAGTGCGGAGGCGGCCAGAGGTGGCTTGGCAGAGCCACTCTGCTCCTCCAGAGCCTCTTGGTCCTCCAGAGCCTTCTGCTCTTTCAGGGCTTGGCCAGACCTCTTGACCACAGCTTTGCTTGCAGTCTTGAGCAGATTCTTCTTGACAGACTTCTTTGTCTGAGATTTGGGCTCAGCAGCACGAGGAACCAGACGAGCCAGAGCTTGCTGCTGAGATATCGTCTTCAGACGATGCCTCATGGCCTCCAGAAGCTTGCCATGCAGCTTCTTCTTAGCCAGAGCCAGCATGGCCTTGACATCCCTGCGTTCCCGCTTCTTTGCCAGAGCGTCATCAGAGGTGGCCAGCTGCTTCCGCCAGGCTGTCCTCTGAAGATCCAGACTCAGGGTCAGAACCCCAGACTCAATGCACGGGATTTGCAGATCCTCGGGGAGTTCAGGCACAGCGAGCAGAGCTTCCTCTTCAGAGGACAGCACGTGAGGATGGTTCAGCGACCACTCCACCAGATCCGCAACGGCTTGGGCGCCAGCGATGGCAGACCAGTCCGGCTTCACAGGCACAGAGCCCACACGCCAGAGGTAGCGGTCCTCCAACCAGGATGGCTTCGTGCGAGCAGAGCCTGCAAAAGAAAAAGCTACGTCGTCAGTTAAGAAAGACAGAGTGCCAGTTACAGAAGCATCAGATCGTTATGAAATCGTCAGACCTCAATATATGCAGCCTAAAGACCCATGCTTTGGCCGCAGCACTCTGCATCCGTCAGAGGCACCAGTTTGCCAGAGCTGAAGTCAGGCTTGTAAGCCAGAATGCCATTCCGCCTCAGACCAGAAACGATCCAGTCCTTCTCGTCCTGCCTGCGAGACATCTCGTCTTGTGCAGAGACCACACAGCGGATCAGATCGAGGTGGGAGCAGTGCCAGATCTCCTTGTTCCCAGAGGCGAACAGAGCTGTCTGGCCAGCATGCCTGACAAGGGAACAGATGAGCTTCAGAAGAAACAATCGCTCAGAGACCCTGAAGACACTTCAGAAACCCCTTGCTGGCCTCAGACGATCCATTTCAGAGCGACACAGACTCTTGAAGCTCCGAGAGAAGTCTGTGTCAGTCAACTGCAGACTCGCAGTCATCTTAGGACCAATAATGGTCTGCAGATGGTTGCTGTAAAGCAGAGACTCGGTGGCAGAGGAGGACCAGGCCGCAGCGTAGCAGTCTCGCTGCTGGATGCAGACAGGCGTCAGAGCCGCCAGCTCCTGCTGGGCCCAGACGTAGATGACGCCATCTACGTTTGCAGACGGCTGACTCATCACAGAGATACGTCTGAAGAGTTCTGGGTCAGACTGTCTGGCTTTCCGCCAGCCAAAGAGCAGACGGCCGGCAGAGGTCTTCGCCTTCCGCACCACCAGAGTGCCGTTGTATTCGAAGGTCTCATCAGAGATGAACTTGCCAGCAGAGTCTATGTTGTTCAATCGAGCATGCGCTCCATGAACAACTAACAGACCCGGCAGCACCTTGCCCACAAGAGGAGCATCGGAGCAGAGGTTGTACAGACCCTGTCTGGCCTCGTACGTCAGACGGTACCTGTGTGCATCAGGGTCAGCAAAAGACCGTTTCTGACGCTGTCCAGAGTTCTTGCGTTTCTCAGTCACAGCAGGCAGCTCAGCCGACAGCAGAGGCGGCACCTGGCTGTCGGAGGTCCGGTCAGCAAGAGTGCGGGTGTGGTGGTCCAGAAGCTCTTGTCTCAGCAGAGACTGCGGGTACGGGTCAGACTCCCATTTCGCATACACTTCCTTCTCAGAACCAGACTTCAACCACAGGGGCACCTGGTCGGCGAAGAGCAGGACCATGGACTGCAGGTTGGCACGCAGAACAGCAGGTTTGCTGACCCTTTCCCGCAGTTCTGCCTCAGGGCCGAAACAGGTCAACCAGAGGGTGCGGTCCAGGGCCTGGTAGGTCAACTTTGCACGAACCACCTCGTCAACCTCAGAGACCTGAGTCTTCAGGTCCGGGACCATGTCCTTCGCTCGCAGATCTTTCATCAACTGCTTGAGACGGTTCCTTCCAGAGTCCACCGCAGAAGACTTGAGCTGCTTCTCACCTTCAGAGACCAGTTGAAGCAGAGCGGCTCGCTCGTGGCGGTCCACAGCAGCCTCAGACTGCTGCCGCAGATCCAGAAGCTCCTTCGTCATCAGCAGACGCCACTGCTCCAGAATGTGGACCTTCTTGACAGAGTGGCCGTGGCAGCGCTGGGTCTCAAACCAGACAAGCAGACTGTCTCGGACAGCCGTGAAGGCAGACTTCCTCCCACCACCAGGCAGACGGTATCCACGATACCGGCGCTGCGTCGCAGTCCTCTTCAGGCCTTTGGCCCCAGTAGAGACGTGAGGTTGCAGAGCGAAGCCATGGTGCTTCTGCAACCTCGCCAGAATGTCTCTGCGCTGCCAGATCTTCCGGACCTTCATCAAAGACAAGCCCATCTTCTTGCTCATCGCTGTCAGCAAGGTGTGCTCAGAGCTGAAGTCAGGCAGCGCTTTCTTCATCTTCAGCGTCAGAGCATGCTGGACCGCCAGAGGCATCTCAGAGCTACGGCTGGCCCTGCGGCCCTTGGGCCTGCCGCCCTGCCTCCGCCTCCTCTCAAACTCTTGGCGAACACCAGATTGCTCGAGGCGCCGCTTCTCAGAGGCTGCTTTAGCAGCTTGCTCAGATGCAACTTCTCTGAGAACCTGCTTCATGGCCTCAGACATAGGCCTGCCTTTGGCTTGCGGAGCGGGCTTGTCTCGCAGAGCCGGCAGGTAAGCTTCCGGGTGGTCAGGCTTGCAGAACCGCAGCAAGGTCGTCTGCTTCTCAGTCCGCGGCCAGAAGCCTGCCAGCAGAAGAACTTGGCAGAGTGCTGAGAATAATATCAAGAAGAAGAAAAAGACAAGATCGAGTCCCTCAGACGATCCTTCAGCCTTCGGGTCCTGGTCTAAGTCTGAAGAGAACAGTCCCTGAAGCTTAAGACTTCAGCCTTCGGGTCCTAGTCTAAGTCTGAAGAGAAAAGTCCCTGAAGCTTAAGACTTCAGCCTTCGGGTCCTGGTCTAAGTCTGAAGAGAAGAGTCGCTGAAGCTTAAGACTTCAGCCTTCGGGTCCTGGTCTAAGTCTGAAGAGAACAGTCCCTGAAGCTTAAGACTTCAGCCTTCGGGTCCTGGTCTAAGTCTGAAGAGAAGAGTCCCTGAAGCTTAAGACTTCAGCCTTCGGGTCCTGGTCTAAGTCTGAAGAGAAGAGTCCCTGAAGCTTAAGACTTCAGCCTTCGGGTCCTGGTCTAAGTCTGAAGAGAAAAGTCCCTGAAGCTTAAGACTTCAGCCTTCGGGTCCTGGTCTAAGTCTGAAGAGAAAAGTCCCTGAAGCTTAAGACTTCAGCCTTCGGGTCCTGGTCTAAGTCTGAAGAGAAGAGTCCCTGAAGCTTAAGACTTCAGCCTTCGGGTCCTGGTCTAAGTCTGAAGAGAAGAGTCCCTGAAGCTTAAGACTTCAGCCTTCGGGTCCTGGAATTCAGGAAACCGGCACAGGTCTGAAAGCTCGGTTTCCTTACTAAAATCCTTATCCGCCGGAGCTCGAAAACAAGTCCGGCAAGGGTACCCCTTACGGGCCTCGAAAATGACAATAATAAAGGGTGGCAATAATGAATTCGGCGACGGGGGGGGGGGGGGAACCAAGAAGCCTTAAGTTTAAATGGCTTCCTGTAATTAAGTCTCAAGACAAGAGTCCCTTAAGCTTAAGACTTCAGCCTTCGGGCCCTGGTCTAAGTCTCAAGACAAGAACCCCTGAAGCTTAAGACTTCAGCCTCCGGATCCTGGAATTCAGGAAATTGCCAGAAATCTGAGAGCAGGGTTTCCTTAACTTCATCTCTCAAGCAAGAAGCACACAGAGAAGCTAAGCTGCCTCCAGACTTGTCTGCTGGGTCTGCTGGTACCAGAGCAGAGCTTGCAGAGGGTAGAACCAAAGCAGACCTTGCGGTCTCAGGCTGCTGAGCCATTTCATCTTCAGAAGAAGAAATCTCCACAGCCATTGCTGCGAGATCTAGCTGCCTACAGACAAGCAGTCTTGTGGCCAAAATGGCCTGCCTGCAGAACAAAAACATGAGTGGCAGAGAGGTGCCTTATCTGCAGAAGCCAGGCAGTCAACAGACGGGGCAAGAAACTCCATCCCTCAGACTCCTCCGACCTTTTGCTTCGCTGCTTTACAGAGCCACAGAAGTCTCAGATTCAAAACCTTTTGCTTGGCTGCTTCACAGAGCTACCGAAGTCTCAGACTCAGAGCCCTCTACGTCTTCCCACTCAGAGTCCGCCTCGCAGACAGAAGAACGCTCAGAAGTGGGGGTCTGGGCCTCAGAGTGGCCCAGCTCAGAGATGTCTTCTGCAGACATCACATGGACCCGAGAGGCCCAAGGCAGCCACAGACGAGATCCGACAGAGACATCTCGTCTGCTGCAGAGCCACCCAGAAAGTGTCCAGCTCCGAGCAGAGCCTCCGTCAGCCAGATCGGTGAATTGCTCACCAGTGGCCAGACACCACCACTTGTCGCAGCCAGGCAGATCGAGAAAGGCACAGATCTCGACTGCAGCTTCTTCGCAGAACCCGAAGCGTCGCTTCAGAGTCAGAACAGCAGCGTAGGTGGCAGCAGAGCTCGCAGCATTCGCAGCCATGCTAGACTCTCTTCAGAGTACACAGCTTCTGTGCCAAAAAATCAGCAAAACAGAATCAACCAAGCTTCCAAACTCAAACTGCAGCAGGACTGTCTCAGACACGAGCGAAGCAAGGAGCGAAGCAGAATGTTTTTTTAAGCGCAAGCCGTGAGCCGAATCAGCCTGCGACTGGCCAAGATCCTTTGGACAGAAGCCAACTAAACTACTCTGCTAGCGGATCAGAGTTCAAGTTCCGCAGGTGATCCTTCTGATCTTCGGACAGACTGTCCCAGATCCCAAGAAAGGGCTCAGGGGCGTTCAAGAGGGCCTCCTCGCTCACGCCCTCCATCTGCAGAGTGGTTGCGTCAGACTCCGGAGACTGTTGAGAGTACCCCAGGTCGTCAGGTTTCTCCTTCAGAGGGGCCTTGGGGGTCTGCGGGGCAGGCTTCTTGTCTGGCGTGCACAGACCAGACGCCTCAGACTCAGGAAGAGGAGACGGGGGAAGCTTCGCAGCAGGCTTCTTTGTCGACTTGTTCGCAGAAGGTTTCTGCAGAACTTTGCCCATGGCTCTCTCAGAGTCCCAAAATTTTAAGAACAGTAATTAAGGCCAGCCGAAACTTTTCATGTGCAGACAAGAATAAATTTGTCAACCAAATGTTCAATCCAGACATGTGTGCGACAGACATGCAGCTGCACTTGCAACCAGATTGTTTTGGGCACCTTCAGACACCGCGTGCTTGCTTTCTTAAAAAAGCTGAGCTCGACCGCTCCAAAACAGAAACAAAACAAAACAGAAACCCCAGCTAACTAAACCCTAAACAAGTTAAACCCTAAGTCCTGAACCCTGAACCCTGGAACCCTGAACCCTAAACCCTAAACCCTAATTAAACCATTAAACCCTAACAGCGGGAGCCAGCAGGGTCTGCTCTTCAGATCAGAGCGTGGCATCTCAGCAGAGCCTGCCCATATTAATTAGGGTTTAGGGTTAAGGGTTAAGGGTTTAGGGTTGAGCCGCATAGGGGGGGGGGGGGGGGGGGGGGGGGGGGGGGGTGAGGGACTGTGTTCGTGTTTATACATATGTAATTCTATATAATCATATATGTATATATGTATAGATACATATATATATATATATGTGTGTATATACACAGAAAAAATAAAAACATATCATCTAAACCCTCCTTGTAATTGTATATATATATATATATATTTATTTATTTATCTATTTATATTTATATTTATAGTTGTATTTATACACATATTTATATATGGTGAGAAATTATATAATTATATGAATATACATGTGTATATATATATACATACATATATATATATATATATATAAACATATATATATATACACATAACCCTTAACCCTCAACCCTAAAGGTTTAGGGTTTAGGGTTTAATTAGGGTTTAAACCCTCAACCCTTAATTAACCCTCAACCCTCAACCCTAAACCCTCAACCCTCAACCCTAATTAAACCCTCAACCGTAATTAGGGTTGGGGGTTTAGGGTTTAGGGTTTAGGGTTTAGGGTTTAGGGTTCAACCCTCAAGCCTCATTAAACTCTAAACCCTCAACCCTAAACCCTCAACCCTGAACCCTAATTAAACCCTCAACCGTAATTAGGGTTGGGGGTTTAGGGTTGAGGGTTTAGGGTTTAGGGTTTAGGGTTTAGGGTTTAGGGTTTAGGGTTTAGGGTTTAGGGTTTAGGGTTTAGGGTTTAGGGTTTAGGCCTCAAGCCTAATTAAACCCTAAACCCTGAACCCTATAACTAAACCCTCAACCCTAGTGCACTAAACCCTCAACCCTAATTAAACCCTAAAACCTCAACCCTAAACCCTCAACCCGAATTAAACCCTCAACCCTAAACCCTAAACCCTCAACCCTAACCCTCAACCCTAAACCCTAAACCACCCCCCTCCCCCCCCCCTTCCAGATCTGGCCTCGGCCAGATAAAAGAGAGATCAGATACCAGATCTCAGCAGATCCTGCCCAGAAGGAGGGATTAAAAGGGTTTAGGGAAAGTTGGTTTAGGGTTTAGGGTTGCATTGGTGTTTAGTTAGGGAGGAGGATTCAGAAAGGTTCACCCATCGGGTTAAACCCTAAACCCTAAACCCTAAGTAAACCCTAATTAAACCCTTGTCGCCTCGACCGGAGCAGGGTTCAGAGATGCACCAGCCAGAGTCGCAGACACCTGTCAGGGTCCCGAACAAAACCAGATTTAGGTTGTGGGGTTTAGGGTTTAGAGTGTAGGGTTTAGTTAGGGGGTTTAAACCCCAAACCCAAAACTTGAAAGGGCCTCAGCCAGAGGGGGCAGCAGACGAGCCCCGAGCTGGCAGCTGGGGGCGCATGTAGGCGTCAGGCCACCAGACCTGAAAAGGGGCTCACAATACTACCCAATAAACCCAAATTAACTAAACCCTAAACCCTAATTAAACCCTAAACACTCCAAAGCCCTGAGCCCTCAATCCCAGGCCTGGTCGACAAGGTTGGCCCAGCTCCTTTGGTTAAAGGCCGCCAGGTCACGCAAATACGTCTGATGTTGCTTCATGTCGACCAAGCCTAGGATGAGGGTTTAGGGTGTAGGGTTTAGGGTTTAGGGCTTCATTAATTAATTAGGGCTTAATTCGAGTTTTATTAGGGTTCAGGGTTGAATTGGGGTCTTGCATAAAACCCTTGTTTAGAAAGGCAAAAAGAGACCAGTACCAGACAAGAAACAGCTCTGGAGCCAGAGGGTCCAATCACCCACCTCCTGGCCAGAGTTCAGGGCATTGCGAGCCAGAAACACATCAGACCTCAGATGGCGAACCCTAGTTAAACCCTAATTAAACCCGAAACCCTCATCAACCCCTCAACCCTGAGTAACTAAACCCTAAGATACACTAGACTGTTGAGAATCCCAGAAGCAGATTGTAGGCCCACCGGCAGTTGTCGTTGATGCGCTGCAGCATGTCCATCGGCAGATCCTCCAGGGTCGAGATTCAGGAAAAGAACCCAAACCCTAAACCCTAAACCCTATTAAACCTAAACCCTAGTTATTTAGGGACACTTAGGGATTCTATAGGTCCTCCTGGACGCCAGAGTACAGCAGCTCATTCTGGCAGACAAACAGGGCCAGATAGCCTCGGATTCAACTACCAAACCCTTCACTGTAAACCCTAGTTAAGCCCAAACTTAACCACAGCAGAACCCCGCCATGCTGTCCAGTGACAGATGTGCTCCCACATGCGCAGATTGCCTCCAGGGACGCCATCACTCAACCCTAACCCTAAACCCTAACCCCTAAACCCAAACTAAACCCTAAACCCCAAATACAAAAATGGGCGAGGCACCGCCGCAGAGAAGGAAACGTTCCATTTCCCCACGGATTCTGCTCGAGAGCACCGACCGCCGGCTGTACCCAGCCTTATGGGTTTAGGGCTTAGGGTTTCATTAATATGGGTTTAAGGTTTCAGTAAGGTTTAATTAGAGAAAAAACAGTACTTAAAGACAGGGTGCGGAGTGCACCCATCCGCGCCCGTCCCGGCCAGTGTCATAGATCCAGAGCTCGTGCGCCAGAGCCCTCAGCAGGGTCTTCATGCTACACTAAACCCTAAACCCCCAAACCCTAATTAAACCATATATGAAGTACATTCATTAATTACAGAAAAGGCTACTGGTGGGTGCCAAGAAACTGCACCCTGGCAGTGCAATGCTTCCCAGATCCAGCCGGCAGAGGCCCCTCAGATCCGAGAACCCTAAACCCTAACTGGCCCTAATTAAACCCCAACCCTAAACCCAATTCTTCCAACCCCAACCCTAAACCCTGATTAAACCACAGAGCCCAAGCCCACAGATTACACCTCTGCAGAAAAGGCACAGGGCCAGATGGCAGAACTTCATCCAAGCCACCAGAACCGTGGGGGCCTTGCGGTGCCTTGGGTGGACCAGAGGCCTAATTAATTTAGGGGGGAGGTTTGCAGAGGGGGGAAAGGAAAACGTTGCCGCCAAAAAACCAGAGCATGGCCAGAGCCAGTGCCCGGGCCAGAGCCACTGCCACCAGGCCCAGCAGCCTCCAGGCAGAAACCCCTAAACCCTAAACCCTAAACCCTAATTAACCCCTAAACCCTAAAGCGAAAATTGGTGCCAAGAGACACCAGAGTCAGCCCCAGGGGCACCAGGGGCACCAGAGCCCGTGCCGGCAGCCTCCGGGTGGAAACCCTAAACCCCAAACCCAGAACACCCTGAATTAATTAAGGAGGAGAGGTTACAGAGGGGGGGGAAAGCAGAATCTTGGTGCCAAGAGACGACACCAGGGGCGGCACCAGATCCATCCCCACCAGGGAGCAAGGAATTCAGAGAGGCCTCAGATCTTTCTGGGGGGGTTCAGACTTGGGGGTGGGGTTGAGGGAGAAGGAATTTCAGCCCAGTGGCCGGCACCAGCCATGAGATCTCCATTTCCTCAGATTCGAATTTTTAACCCCCCCCCCTCCCCACCCGGACGCACAGCCAGAACAAATAACCAGACAGAGCCAAGAGGCCACAGAGCGACGGTCCATGGCAGCAGAGCAGGACAACAGACCAACAAACAGAACAAGTCGGGCCCACAGAGCAAAAGGTGCTGCAGAGAGCAAGCAGAACCCTTCGAGACCAAGCACAACAGACCCTGACAGCTAACCCCCCCCCCAAGACCCCCAGAATCCGCATTATTGGCACCCACTCGTTTTTTCTACCCCTCCAAACCCCGCGGACCAAAACAAGTTTTTTTTTTTTTTTTGGGGGGGGGGGGGGTTATTAAAGCGACGTTAACATTAATCATCAGCCAGTTGCGAAGCTCAGCTTTTCATGGCTGGAACCAGGTGCAACAGAGTGTATATACAGACAGAAACTGCACGCTGCATGAGCAATCTCGAACAGCTGTACGACGCCGAGCTTGCTCAGTCATGGCTTCAGAGCCTGCGTGCCTCGCACGCAGCTCGAACAATGTCGCCAACAGCAGCGAACTTGTCCTGCTCGGCATGCCAATGATGCCATTGAAATTCACGCACCCGCTCATCAATGTTCCCTTCATCCGCTTTCGTTGACTTCGGAACCCCGATCAACTTCAATTGCCGCCACACATTGTCTATGAGTTGGGTTCCCTTTTTCACCCATACCGTGTTCGCTTGGTCTTTGGGCAAACCCTTGACATGTGCTTTCCTGTAATCTCGAGGAAGGCGGTGTTTCCATGTAGCGGCATAGATGGGGTTCGGACGCTTGTGTCTCACCGAATCGGTGATCACGCCAGGTATCTGCACGTACCTGTACGCTCGTGCACCGTCACAGTGCAGCAGGATTTTCCGATTCTTGAGATAACGGAACCCTATTTGCTTCCAATTTTTTTTGGATATGGGTCCCGGAGACACAGCAGAGCCCTTGCCCTTCCCCTTCAGCTTGACAGACGTTGACTTCACTCGCATTTTGACAAGGGTGAGGCTCTTACGGTTGCCGCGCTCGAGCAGACCACAATACTGGAACCAGGTCACTTGTTTGCCTGATTTCTTTCCACGAACTGTGACCTCGTCGACTTCAGCTTGAACCCAAGTTCGAAGATTGCCGAAGAGCCGAGCTTCTTGTTGTCGTTGAACATAAGCCATTACAGCTCTTCTCCATCTGGCAGACAGAGTTTGCACCGCCCTTGCTCCAAGGCCCGTCAGCACATGAATCTTGGCAGTGTCCACTCTAGTCACATTGCAGAAAAGAACCAGGACCTGTTGACGCAAAGAAATGAATGACTGGCCCCATCCAGTACAGAAGAATGGATGCCGTGCATGTGGAAGCACATACTTGTGACACGTCTTCGCTTGACATCTTCTCACAAATCCTCGCTTCTTGTGCTTGAACAAGCCTGACAACTTCCCTGTTCTGCAATGTGGACAGCGTGTGAAGTTCCACAAGATTCCCAGCTTTAAGAGCAATTTGATGAGCCTGTTCTCGGACATCTGCACCAAGTCCGTTAGAGAGCAACACCAGTGTTGGGATCGTAGCTCTGCCTTCTTCGCATTATCGAGCTGCTGATCTCGTGGCACGTAGGGAACGTGATCTGGCTTTGTGGACTGCGATTTCTGAGAAGGCTTTCGAAGCACCAGTCGCAACATCCCATGCTTAGGGCTCGGAAACTGCTTCATATCGCTCGTCTCAGAAATGTAGAGCTGCGTCCGAAAGCGACAAAGGGCTACTATCGAAATGGCTGCGGCAGCAGTGCTGGATGAAATCGATTTCGTGCGTTGAGTACCACAGCGACATCGGTGTCGAGCCCGCGCAATTTCGACAAGACTCTTTTGCATCAGTGCACGGTGCGTACACGCCGGAAGCAGTCTGTACAATACTCCGGCCAGAGCCTGTCCTAGCACTGCTTTCGATGGACGGAAATAGGACATTCTTGAAGCGCAGGGGTTATCGGCCTGCAATACGACAGCTCCTGCTCGCTCGTTGCCAAGAAGCCGTGAGCGGATGTGTATCGAAAACTCCAACTGTACATCAAACATATAAGCGAAACTAGACATAGCGCATGGCAAAGACTCATTCTGCACGACAGCCAAGCTAGCGCTTACATCGCAATCAAGCTGTACACCGTAGAAGGTTATAGAGTCAGAGAGTTTGTCACTCTGCAATATGACAGCCTCTGCTGGCTCTGCACGACTCAGAAATCATGACTGATTGGCTGGCTTGCTCTTGACCCTGACACATTTACTGGTCGAGTTGGTGAGGGCAGATTTCAGAGCGGCGCTAGATATGTTCGCGTATTGCATCAGGGCTGCCTCATATTCAGGCGGTGAAGCTGAAGAGGGACAAATGAAGTTGTAGCTATCTGTGGCCGCATCGAAACTACCCAGAATTGACGGAGCAGCTTTGACAACAGCGCGAAAGTCCCCAAGAGAAGGCTGTTGCGTGAGCTGGTCCTTCGACCTCTGAAGGTTGTACACGCTTCGTGGCTTGATGACACAGGTTTCTGCCCCCTCTGACGAAGCTTCCGCCTTGAGGAGCAACCGACGAAAGAATTCAGTGTCAGGCAGTCCGGTGTGCTGTGCTTTCGGCTGCCAATCTTGATCTTTGTTCGAACTCTGTCCCGTCAAAGCAAGAGCAAGCTGATCCTCGTCAGCCATAGGCCTTTTCCGCTTTCTCTCCGCTGAGTCGGCTTCGTTGAGCGTTGAGAAAGCAGACGACTCTTCCTTACCAGCCATGATCGCCACCACGCTCTCTAGAATCTCCAGCAGTCCAAAAGCCCGTGCAATCACATCCGCATTGATCAGGACCGGCGCCTCTGGATTTTCCGGCGGCGCCGTCTGCTGCCAGGCAAGATCCCAGAGCGCCAAAGCCTCACTGGCCCAAAACCCAAGGAAATCAAAGTCGAAACTTTCAGAATCGACTACCTTATAAGAGCACCAAAGATTGAAAAGTTTAGTTTGCAGTTAACAAGAAGCCGAAGCAAGCATGGCAAGTTTCCACGGACACGCGCCCATCTGGGCACCCTGACCCACGTCACCATCTTCTCGAGATTGAGCCACCATAATATTAAAATAACACGCGTAACTTTTAAAAAGTTGCTTGCCGCTCGCTGAGAACTCAAGAACGCGGTGCTCCTGCTCAAAGATCTCAGTGAGACGCTGCGCTGCCGGGCGTAATTCAAGCTCTGGAGGAACGTCTACATCTCTGTCTGCCATGGACCACTCTGGCTGAGGACCGTCTGGAGTCTGGCGAAAGCGAAGTTTAGTGACAACGCCGTCTGGCAAGGTGTAAGGCCAGCCCACTGCATCGGGAAAGAAACCTGCGTCCGTGAACTCAGCAACACCGTCGACGAGGTCGTCCTCGTGCTTCAGTTCCACTGCTGCCTTCTCAGGACTCTCCAAGCAGTTCAGCCGCAACAAATCAAGCAACACCCTGGGGAGTGCGCAGTACTCCACTTTGGCATCCAAGCCGACAGACTCGTACTCCTCATGCGGTTGGATGGGCTGCCCACTGGCAAACAGGAAGCGAGCTTTTGTTTGGCATCCGTGGTCGCCCCGAAGACCGCGAATCATCTCCACCGCGACGCCGGGATGAAAATTGCCGGCTAGGGCTGTGTTGACGCTTGGAGAGCGCAAGCCGCCGAACGATCCACAGCTCTTCGTTTCGAAGGTGCTCACGCCCGTTTGCAGCAACCTGTCAGCCCACCCAGCATTTGGAGTTTGACCAGAAACATCAACGCCTCCAGACATCTGTTTCTTTGCGGCGGAACCTGGACTGTCCAAGATGCCGAGTTCCATCAGAAACTCATACGCTTCGTCAAAGAGCAACAGCGTAGAAAACCAGGTACGCCCTCGCAAGCCTTCCCCACTTGCAACGGCGGCTTTGCAGAAGCAGTAGCGGACGCATCAATGCCTGGCAAATCCTTGAAGGCTTTAGGATTGTTCTGCGCAAAGTTGAAGTCACCACTGCAGCGCTCCTTGCAGCGCTCAATGGTGCCGCCAAGATATGCCACTGACCATAGACTTAGTCGAGCATGTCTGTCACCCTGTGCCTCGGCTGGAGCAGCCAGGTCTTGCATCAGCGTGTCTTCGTGCCTGCCGTCTTCTTGTACTGTGGTAGTCTTCACCTTGGCCTCCGCACTCTTGTCCTGGAGAAGTCGGCGAAAAGTCTTGCGGACGTGTTGGTCTGCTACAGACGCGAACACCTCCGCAATGGATGCGAGGCCACTTTTGCGCGTCTGACTGTAATTGATGTTGAGAATCCACAAGGCGACCGGTGAGAGCCCGCCCCAAATTCGAAGCAAAGCTCCGTTCGAGGCTACCACGACACCAACCAGCGCGTAGAGAAAGATTGGCAGAGCTGGATGGCTTTTGCGAACAGACTGAAGATGAATAGCAGCGTGTCCACGTTCCCCCAAGATCCGCTTTCCACTGGCAGCCCACTCCTTCTGCACATAGGTGTAGACGTTCGTCATCGTGGAAATGTACTGCTTAGGAGGGCTCGACATGATTCTAAATTTAAACAACCCTGCCTGAACCCCAAACCTAACCCTAAACATAATTCAAATTTAAGGTTTAGGGGTTCAGGGTCTAAGAACCGTCCATGCACCTGCTTGTTGAGATTTAGGGTGCGACATTTGCCCCCGTGCCCGCGAAACGTTTGCAGGACTGGCAGCCGGTCTTCCCTGTCAAGGCTGGAGCCAGAGTCATTCAAGGATTTGCGGCAGTCCAGGTTTTCTGAGGTTCGCAAGCGGCAGAGAAGGTGCAGCCGGCACTTTCAATGCTCCAGGGTTCAGGGGGTTTAAAGGCAGGACAAAGTTTAGGGTTTAGGGTCTAGGGTTTAGGGTTTAGGGTTTAGGGTTCAGGGTTCAGGGTTTAGGGTTTAGGGTTTAGGGTTTAGGGTTTAGGGTTTAGGGTTTAGGGTTTAGGGTTTAGGGTTTTTTCGCCAGCCGACCCAGACACACTATGCCGGAACAAATCGTACAAGTCGCTGCCGTCCACATGCATTGCCGGAACAAATCGCACAAATCAAGATGGCTAGCTTGAGTTGCAACAGTGTTAAAATCTTGATTACTGGTTTTTGCAGTCATGGTCAACTTTAGCCAGCCGACCCAGACGCACAACGCCGGAACAAATCGTACAAGTCGCTGCCGTCCACAAGCATTGCGGGAACAGACCGTACAAATCAAGATGGCTAGCTAGAGTGACAACATTGTTGAAATCTTGATTACTGGATACTGCAGTCCTTCTCAACTTTAGCCGGCCGACCCAGACGCACAATGCCGGAACAAATCGTACAAGTCGCTGCCGCCCACAAACATTGCCGGAACAAATCGTACAAATGAATGCTGCCCACGCACACTGCCGGAAGCAGTTTAGAATCTAGGTTTAAGGTTTAGGGACTCTAATTGTCAGCGTGACCAAGGCCTAGTCTATGGCTTCGTAGGGTCGCGGGAGGTGCCCTCGCCACATGCTCCTCCCCACCCTCTCTGCTTTGGGCTCCGCCCCGCCTCAAAGCAGCTCGGACTCTGCCAGGCAGAGGTCTGTGTTTTAGGGTTTATGGTTACAGGGGCTCGGGAAAGTCGACCCTTGAATGGGGGAGAAGTGAAACCCCAATGAATGCAAACGCAGTTTCGGTCGACTTCCTAAAAAGCTTCCCCGCAGTGATTTGCCTTACCGCAAGAAAAAAGGTCAACTTTCCATGTTGCTTGTAGGGAAAGCCGGCCACTGCATCTGAGGTCGGAACCTGAGCAGAAATTATAATATTATATCTGTATATATATATATATGCATAATATATTGTATATACTAAACAGTATTATAAATACTATATTTGGTTTACATTTATTTTATATGTTATATTATATACATATTGAATATTATACATATAATATAATGTAATATAATATAATATAACATAATATAATATTATATATATATATATATATATATTTATTTATTTATTTTGATATGATTATGAATATTATATCTTATATTAATAATTATATATTATATAATATTATAGATATATAGATTATATATTATTATTATAATGTATAATAGCTATAGTTATTATAATTATTATTATATTAGTAATATATATTATTTATATATATATAAATAATGATATATTAGATAATATAGAATGAGCTCTATATATAGATTATAATAGATATTATATTTATATATATATATATAATATATACATATATTATATATTATATATTAGAATATTGTATACTAATATTACATTATACTATGTTATATTATGTTGTGTTATGTTATGTTATATTATATATATTCTAATATATTTGTCTATCTTACATATATAATATTTCAAACATATATATATATATATACATATATTATATTATATATATATATATATATTCTATTATACATAAAACTTATAAATGCAACATTAAACATTACTACGATGTGGTAACAGGGCCTTCTTATGCAAGTAACAGAAAATTCAATGTTCGTGGCATGACAGACCTGACGGACTATTTAAACTCTCCAGAGACATTTCAAAATCTTCACACTTTTCAAACTTTTCAGATATTCCAGTAATTCCAAGCTTTTCAAACATTCCAGACATACCAGACTTTTCAGACATTTCAGATATTCCAGACATTTCAGACTTTTCAGAAGTTTCAGACATTCCAGACATTTCAGACTTTTCAGACATTTCAGACTTTTCAAACTTTTCAGATATTCCAGACATTCCAAGCTTTTCAAACATTCCAGACATACCAGACTTTTCAGACATTTCAGATACTCCAGGCATTTCAGACTTTTCAGATGTTTCAGACATTTCAGACGTTTCAGACTTTTCAGATATTTCAGACATTTCAGACATGTCAATTTTTTCAGATATGTGCCTGTAAATTTTTGAGATGTTTGGAAAGGCTGGGCTGTCTAGAATGTCTGGAACGTTTGGAAAGTCTGGAAAGTCTGAAAAACTTAACATGTCGGAAATGTTTGAAATGTCTGGAATGTCTGAAATATCTGAAAAGTTTGCAATGTCTGGAATGTCTGAAAAGTTTGGGTCTTTTGGGATCTCTGGAAAGTAGGGAATGTTGAAAGCGTCTGGAATGTCTGAAAAGTTTGGAATGTCTGAAAAGTTTGGAAATTTTGGAATGTATGGAATGTCTGAAAAGTCTGAAAAGTTTGGAACGTCTGGAACGTTCCAAACGTTTGGAATGTCTTAATGTTTTGAAAAGCTTCGAATGTTTGAAATGTCTGAAACGTCTGGAATATCTGAAACATCTGAAAAATCTGAAATGCCTGGAATATCTGAAATGTCTGAAAAGTCTGGTATGTCTGGAATGTTTGAAAAGCTTGGAATTTCTTGAATATCTGAAAAGTTTAAAAAGTCTGAAACGTCTGAAAAGTCTGAAATGTCTGGAATGTCTGAAACATCTGAAAAGTCTGAAATGTCTGAAATATCTGAAATGTCTGAAAAGTCTGGTATGTCTGGAAGGTTTGAAAAGCTTGGAATTTCTGGAATATCTGAAAAGTTCGAAAAGTCTGAAAAGTCTGAAATGTCTGAAATGTCTGAAATATCTGAAAAGTTTGAAAAGTCTAAAATGTCTGAAATGTCTGAAAAGTCTGAAATGTCTGGAATGTCTGAAATATCTGAAAAGTCTGGAATGTCGGAAACGCTTGGAATGTCTGACAAGTTTGGAAATTCTGGAACGTCTGGAAAGTCTGGAATGTTTGAAATGTCCGAAATGTCTGAAAAGTTGAGAATGTCTGGAACATCTGAAAGATCTGAGAGGTCTTGAATATACACAGTGTCTGGAAGGGTTGGTATGCTAAGAATATATTCAAAACGAGCTAACATGATAAATGTTTAAAGTAATTTATGTTGTTAAACGAAAGCCTGGTGGATCACAGAAGGCCCTGTTGCCATATATGTATATATATGTGTATATATATATATACACATAATCTATGTATATGTATATATATATATGTATATGTATATATATATGTGATATTTGTGTACATATATATATATACGTGTATTCCATGGAGCACGCGAAGAATGCCGTGAGAACAATATTATTGGCAAAAATCTTCTACACGAACTCACCCTCTTCTCCCAAGAACAAAGAATAACAGCTCAACACCATAGGTCTGGAAACCTAGTATAGAATATTTTTTAGTTTTACGTGCACATGCAAAAGAAAATGCAGCAACGAACGGAACGCTGTCCGTTCGTTGCTGCCACTCCCGGCCCTTCAAATGGGGAGATTTGTGAGAGGATTGTTATTAGTCGTAGTAGTAGTAGTAGTAGTAGTAGTAGTACTACTACTACTACTACTACCACCACCAGTACTAGCACTACTACCGCTACTAAACTACCAATGCTACCAACACTACCACGACTACGGTGAGACAAGCGCCCAGCGCCGGTTTGACCGGTCTTTGGGGCTCCGCCAAAGGCACGTATGGCCAATTGGCGTCGGTGGTGAGACGGCCCAGTTGACAAGGTGGCAAAGGCTCACGTTGTCCGTCTCCACCAGGACCACCTGGAGACCAAGGACGCGTGTCCATGCCCTCCATGCAGCGCCGTGTCAGCTCAACAGATCATCAATGTTCGCAGCCTGTGCTCGTTCAGGTCAGAAAGAACAAAATAAAAGGATCCAACTCGGTCCGAAACTGTCCTTCAAAAACTCTGTGTCCAAACGATATTGGGACCTAAACCCTTTGTAATTTCTGTAAACTCTACACCGCAAAGAATCTTAACATGTTGCTAAGTAACAAAAAAGGCACTACTTTTCTAGAACAAGCATGATTTGCCGAGACGGGGCACTATTTGCCCGGAAAAAACACTTTTTGCCTAGGGAAACTTGCGACGTTCGGAGATGTTGGACTGAAGAGTTTGCGGTTGGCTACTGGGGGATGGGTGTTTTAGGGACCGTACAACACTTTGAAGGCCTCAGGGGGTGAAACAGAATACTGAAAACCCAAATCGACAAGTCAAAGCAGACAAGCCCAAGAAATAAAACCAAAAACGAAAAAAGAAACAAACACCACCTTCCGGGTCTTGGGTTTAGGGTTTAGGGTTTAGGGTTTAGGGTTTAGGGTTTAGGGTTTAGGGTTTAGGGTTTAGGGTTTAGGGTTTAGGGTTTAGGGTTTAGGGGTTAGGGGTTAGGGTTTAGGGTTTAGGGTTTAGGGTTTAGGGTTTAGGGACCCGGGAGTAACCTAGGAATAAAAACGGCACCCTTTTCGGTATTAAGGGGATTATAAGGGAACCCCAACCCTAAAAAAAGCAAAAAAATGGCCTACTCCCGGTCCTAGTTTACCAACTGCTCCATTTTTGCTTGAAGAAGTCTCGGACGTGGTTCTTGCAGGTGGGGTTCTGATGTTTTTGTGTTGTTTGTTTGTTTGTTTTGTTTTGTTTTGTTTTGTTTTGTTTTGTTTTGTTTGTTTGTTTGTTTGTTTGTTTGTTTGTTTGTTTGTTTGTTTGTTTGTTTGTTTGTTTTGGGTTTTGGCTTTTGGCTAATGGGTTTTTACTTTTTAGGCTTCTTTTGTGAAAAACGACGAAGCTCGCAGTGCTTATCCCATGCAAGATGCCACCGCCTTTTTTCGGCAAATAAGGCGCTCGTGCCAGTTGAGCTCATGTCGAGGACTATTTAGGGTTTCGGGTTTAGGGTTTTCGGGCTTAAGGTTTAGCATCTTAAATCCTAAACCCTAATCCCTTCTGTCGTCTAGATCCGTTTTTGGGCCACCACCCAAACGACTTTCGTGCTCGCCCAGCGGCACCCGCTCCAAGGAAGGCGGCCAGACCCCAGAGCCTTGGGCCAGAGGTTTCAAAGAGAGGCTTCGGGGATTGGGGGTTTCAGGGTTTTAGGGCTACAGGGTTAGTTTAGGGTTTAATTTAGGGGGTTTGGGGTGGGTTCAGGGTCAGTGTTTGCGATTTGGAATCATTGGGTTTTGGACACAAGGTCAAGACCTAAAAACCCAACAAAACCCTCAAAACCCTCAACACCCTCCAAACCCTCAAATCCCTAAAAACCCTAAAAACCCCCAAAACCCTAAAAACCCTAGAAACCCTAAAAACCCTAAAAACCCGAAAAACCCTAAAAACCCTAAAACCCTAAAAACCCTAACAACCCTAAAAACCCTAAAAACCCTAAACACCCTAAAAACCCTAAAAACCCTAAAAACCCTAAAACCCCTAAAAACCCTAAAAACCCGAAAAAACCTAAAAACCCTAAAAACCCTAAAAACCCCAAAAACCCTAAAAACCCTAAAAACCCTAAAAACCCTAAAAACCCTAAAAACCCTAAAAACCCTAAAAACCCTAAGAACCCAAAAAACCCAACAAAACCCTCAAAACCCTCAACACCCTCCAAACCCTCAAAACCCTAAGAACCCTAAAAACCCTAAAAACCCTAAAAGCCCTAAACAGCAAGAGCTGTCTGCAGGTTCGTGAGAGCCCAAGGTCCATCTTGGCCTCCTCCAGGCGGCCCAAGCGGGTGCCGACCGCGGGCACAGCAATTCCGGCTTGCGGGGTTTAGGGTTTAGGGTGTAGGGTGTAGGGTGTAGGGTTTAGGGTTTAGGGTTTAGGGTTTAGGGTTTAGGGTTTAGGGTTTAGGGTTTAGGGTTTAGGGTTTAGGGTTTAGGGTTTACGGTTTAGGGTTTAGGGTGTAGGGTTTAGGGTTTAGGGTTTAGGGTTTAGGGTTTAGGGCTTAGGGCTTAGGGCTTAGGGCTTAGGGTTTAGGGTTTCGGGGATTTCTCACGCGTAGTTCCCCCTTTTGGGGTCTCCTATCTAATGCGGCACCCTTATAATAAGGACCCCAAATAGGGACCTAATTTAGAGAACTGCCCGTATGCACAAGCCCAGCACAACGGCATGTCCTCATAGAGCATTTCTAAAAGCCTAAAACCTTTAACCCTAAAAACCCTAAAACCCTAAAACCCTAACACCCTACACCCCCATATACCCTAAAACCTTTAACCCCAAAACCCTAAACCCTAAAACCCTAAACCCTAGGGTGGGTGTCGAAAGCTTGTTCGGGTCGGGGGTCCACTGACACAGCGATGACACTGCCTCGGCCGTCATGGGGAGTTCGGAGAACCCAACCCAAAGACCTATCTGAACCCCTGAACCCCTCTAATCGCTGCACCCCTATATGCCCCTAAACCGTAAACCCCCAAACCCTAAACCCTAACCCTAAACCCCTAACCCTCAACCCCTAAACCCTAAACCCCTAAACCCCTAAACCCTACACCCCTATATACCCTAAACCCAGCTAGCAGCTGCCAGGGAGCCCCAGGTAGCGCGAGGCCTCATCGGGATCCGGGAGGGTGTCGATGGCCAACCTGCCATTGGGGTTCAGCGTTTAGGGTTTAGGGTTTAGGGTTTAGGGTTTAGGGTTTAGGGTTTAGGGTTTAGGGTTTAGGGTTTGGGGTTTTGGGTTTAGGGTTTTGGGGAGGCTCGGGGATTTTTAGGGTGGGGGCTTTAGGGTTTCAGGGTTTTGGCTTCAGGTTCTTAGTAGGGAATGGCAAAATTGGTACTCTATAGAATACCTTGGAGAGTAATAGGGGAATATGAGGTCCCTAAACCCTGATTCCCTGCTAATAAGAACAATAGGTATTGATCAGGGCTCTTTGGAAGGCTCGGGGCTTTAGGGTTTAGGGTTTAGGGTTTAGTGTTTAGGGTTTAGGGTTTAGGGTTTAGGGTGTAGGGTTTAGGGTTTCGGGTTTCGGGTTTAGGGTTTGGGGTTTAGGGTTTAGGGTTTAGGGTTTA
Source organism: Symbiodinium natans (assembly GCA_905221605.1). NCBI lineage: Eukaryota > Dinophyceae > Suessiales > Symbiodiniaceae > Symbiodinium > Symbiodinium natans. The sequence goes on from CAJNDS010001846.1 coordinate 238,531, forward strand.
GGGTTTAGGGTTTAGGGTTTAGGGTTTAGGGTTTAGGGTTTAGGGTTGAGGACTTCGGGGATGGGGTGCAGTTACAAGAACGGCCCAAATACAGATACAACCCTCCATTGGTGTCGTTACCCGGAATATATCCCCAGCCCATGATAGCCCCGTAAGAGCTTTTGAGGGTCCAGGATTTAAGGTCAACCCTCAGCCCTAAACCCTAAACCCCGTCCACCCCCATCGCTTAAACCCTAAGCACTTGAGCTTCGGGTCCTGCTGCAAGGGTTCCCTGAACCCTAAACCCTAAGCCCTAAACCCTTTGGAGGGTTTAGGGCAAGCTGGGTGCGCGGTTCTTGTTTTGAGGAGCTCCGGGGGTTAAGGACTTAGCGCTTCAGGCGACAGGCGGAGGACTTGAGCCCAGGCGCGCCAGGTCCGCGGACATGTAGCAGCCCTGGCCGAACCCGTAGATTGCGAAGAATCCCAGCAGCAAGGTCTGCAGGGTTTCGGGTTTTGGGCGAAGTGAAGAGAGAGCCCATTGCTGAAGGGGGCAAGTGGAACACAAGATGACCCCTAAACACCTAAGAGGAGAAGAGCAAGAATATGGGTCTTAGTTTTAACTGTTCAAAAAACTTCTTGAGACCTACAAATCCCACCTGAGGCTCAGTTCCTATCACAGAAGCTGGACGTCAGGTTCGAGGGGACTTGGAGATGAAGCGCGTTGAAGTCTTTGGGTTTAGGGTTTAGGGTTTAGGGTTTAGGGTTTAGGGTTTAGGGTTTAGGGTTTAGGGTTTAGGGTTTAGGGTTTAGGGTTTAGGGTTTAGGGTTTCTGGTTTAGGGTTTAGGGTTTAGGGTTTAGGGTTTAGGGTTTAGGGTTTAGGGTTTAGGGTTTAGGGTTTAGGGTTTAGGGTTTAGGGTTTAGGGGGTTGGTCGGATTGAAGACTTTTGGGATTCTGGGGGAGGCGTCTGAGGTGCATGGCAGGGTATGGGGTGTTTAGAGGGTGCGGTGGACTGGAGCGCGGTGCGGGAAAGACTTCTGGCACCCCCAGAAGCCCCCAAAGTCCTCCAGCCCCAGTAAAACAAATCCCAAGATCGTGGTCACAACCGCCCTAAACCGCTAAACCCTAAGCCCCAAAACCCCTAAAACCTTAAACCCCTAAACCCGAAACCCCGAAACCCCTAAACCGGTCCTCGGATCCAGGTTTTTGTCAGGGCTTGGGGGTTCAGACTTCACGGGCCTATCTCAGGGTAGCTACATGGTCCCTTAATATCATTGGGGAACCCTGAGAAAACTCCTTATATACCCAACGGCCCATACGAACTTCCCTTAGACCCTCAACCCCGAAACCCTAAACCCTCAGCCCTAAACCCTAAGCCATCCTCTCGAATAAAACCCTAAACCCTCAGCCCTGAACCCTAAGCCCTGTGCCCTCCTCCATAAACCCCGAAGCCCTTAAACCCTATAGTCACGGGCTTGCAGTTGGAATTTGAAAAAAAAAGCTTCAGAGTTGGAATTTGGTTTTTGATGGCTGAAAAAAGTCCCGCGTGAGGGGTTATTCTTAGTGCGAGGAGATAGAATATGGTTTTGGACCGATTTATTGTTGGAATATTGTGTTTACTGTTGGAATATTGTTTTTTTTACTGTCTGAATAAATCATAGATTCGTTGGGAGATCTTAAGATAAAAACTAAATCATTTGGGTGAGCATAAATCCGTTGGGGTATCTGTGGTATCGGAAGCTCAGACAATTTTTTTTCGCAGCAAAGGAAGATATCGACTGTCGTCAGCTCTGGCTCACTCGCATATATACATGGCTTCGGCCTTCGGCCATTCCCTTCCCACACACGCAAAGGCAATGCAATAGCAAGCACTTGTAAAGGTCAGAACGGACGAGAGAAGCCTTAGCCCTGGCAAGGCCATCACATGGAATATTCGCTGCCCACTGACAGGGACCCCATTTCCCACGGCGGATGAACTCGAGAGGAGCCTGAGCACTCGATCGGCCTGAGCCGCAAGGCTACTACTATTGGTGCTGCTACCCACCGGCATACACATGTTTTGGGCTTAGGGTTTATATAGGGTCTAGGATGTAGGGCTTATATATATATATAAGGTTTATATAGGCTTCAGGGTATACTATATAAGGTTAATAAGGGTTCAGGGTTTGGCACTGGCACAACGACAGGGCGGGTGTCCTTGCCACCAAGTCCATCGCGGTTGCTCGTCGAGGCCTGCCCGGAACATTGTCAATGGATCTCTTGAATGGCTTTATTTGACCGTTACGCTGTCTCGCTGACGCCCCGATCCAGTGCCTCTGTAGCCAGCCAAGAGGTGTGAGAGACTGTCCGCGCGGGTCTTGGCCTCACCACCAACATCCAACAACTTGACCAACTTCTGAGGTTTCAGCACCATCAGCCCGCCTAGCTTCCAGCGGCAACAGACGCATGGAATAATCATTCTCTCTTAACAACTTTGGAGGCGCAGGCCATGGCCGCCACTATTTATGAGCAGGACCACACACTCACGCTGAGACTCCAGGCATCCTTAAGTAGATAGAATATTTGAAAATCCGAGAAAAAAAACAAACCCCCTTTCCAAAACGATAGATAGAATATCGAAACCCCCAAAACGTTAGATAGAATATTGGC
>CAJNDS010001846.1:241257-283336 GCA_905221605.1 Symbiodinium natans
TCCTCTCCTCCTACTCTCCTCCTCCTCTCCCTCTCCTCTCCTCCTCTCCTCCTCCTCTCCTCCTCTCCTCTTCCTCTCCTCCTACTCTCCTCCTCCTCCTCCTCCCCTCTCCTCCTCTCCTCCTCTCCTCCTCTCCTCCTCTCCTCCTCTCCTCCTCTCCTCCTCTCCTCCTCTCCTCCTCTCCGCCTCTCCTCCTCTCCTCCTCTCCTCCTCCTCCTCTCGCCCCTCCTCTCCCCTCTCCTCCTCTCCTCCTCTCCTCCTCTCCTCCTCTCCTCCTCTCCTCCTCGTCCTCTCTCATCCTCTCCTCCTCTCCTCCTCTCCCTCCGCCGCCTCCTCTCCTCCTCTCCTCCTCGCCTCCTCTCCTCCTCTCCTCCTTCCCCCCCTTTTTCCCCCATCCCCCCCTCTCCTCCTCTCCCCTCTCCTCTTCCTCGTCCTCTCTTCCTCCTCTCTCCTCTCCTCCTCTCCTCCTCTCCTCCTCTCCTCCTCTCTCTCCTCTCCTCTCTTTCTCCTCTCCTCCTTTCTTTCTCCTCTCCTCCTTCTTTCTCCTCTCCTCCAATCCTCTTCTCCTCCTCTCCTCCTCTTTCTCCTTCCTCCTCCTTCTCTCCTCCTCTCCTCTTCCTCTCCTCCTCTCCTCCCTCACATCCTCCTCTCCTCCTCAAACTACAGCCTGTTGCAGCTTGGTTGCGCGAACCCCACAGACAGATTCCCGAACTAAATCCCTGCAGACCCTCGTAGAGCCCCCATACATACACTGTAGCCCATCTGCTGCTTGACACAGGAAGACGATGAAAACACATCCATGTATATACTATATTTATGTGTTGCAAGGGCCTCTACCGCCGATGCAGCACATGGCTCCGACGCCCGTGCAAGGGTCATTTCTGCGGCCTGGCCACAAGGACCACACAACACCACCCAGTCAGGGTCCTCCATCTCCTGCACGGAAAGCACGAACTATGGGATGGGAAGACGATGAAAACACACCCAGGGCCTCTACCGCCGATGCAGCAGATGGCTCCGACGCCCGTGCAAGGGTCACTTCTGCGGCCTGGCCACAAGGACCACACAACACCACCCAGTCAGGGTCCTGGGCCTGAGCTTTGTGGCGCCTGCGTCTGCTCCCCAGTCTTGTCCTGGTCTCCTGCCACGAGAAGCTCACATGGAATAACGCAGAATGTGAACATGCTCTGCATGGAAGGCAGGGAAAGGAGACCTCCTTCCCTGGCTCTTTACCTTCCTCCATCTCCTGCACGGAAAGGACGAAACTATGGGATGGGAAGACGAGGAACACACATCCATGTGTATATATATATATATATACTGTATATATGTGTTGCCTCTACCGCCGATGCCGCAGATGGCTCCGACGCCCGTGCAAGGGTCACTTCTGCGGCTTTGTGGCGCCTGCGGCGTCGGATGGGGCGTTTGCTCCCCAATCTTGTCCTGGGCTTCCATCTCCTGCCACGAGAAGCTCACATGGAATAACGCAGAATGTGAACGTGCTTGCGTGGAAGGCAGGAAAAGAAGGGAGACCTCCTTCCCTGGCTCTTTACCTTCCTCCATCTCCTGCACGGAAACCACGAAACTATGGGATGGGAAGACGAGGAACACACATCCATGTACTGTACGTATGTGTTGCAAGGCCCTCTACCTCCGACGCAGAAGAGGGCGCCGACGCCGGTCACTTCTGCGGCCTGGCTAGAAGGACCACACCGAACACCACCCAGTCTGGGTCCTGGGCCTGAGCTTTGTGGCGCCTGCGGCATCGGATGGGGCGTCTGCTCCCCAATCTTGTCCTGGGCTTCCATCTCCTGCCACGAGAAGCTCACATGGAATAACGCAGAATGTGAACATGCTTGCGTGGAAGGCAGGAAAGGAAGGGAGACCTCCTTCCCTGGCTCGTTACCTTCCTCCATCTCCTGCACGGAAACCACGAAACTATGGGATGGGAAGACGATGAACACACATTACTGTATATATGTGTTGCAAGGGCCTCTACCGCCGACGCAGCAGATGGCTCCGACGCCCGTGCTCCTGCCACGAGAAGCTCACATGGAATAACGCAGAATGCGAACATGCTTGCATGGAAGGCAGGAAAGGAGGGGAGGCCTCCTTCCCTGGCTCTTTACCTTCCTCCATCCCCTGCACGGAAAGCACGAAACTATGGGATGGGAAGACGAGGAACACACATCCATGTCTGTATGTATGTGTTGCAAGGGCCTCTACCTCCGACGCAGAAGAGGGCGCCGACGCCGGTCACTTCTGCGGCCTGGCTAGAAGGACCACACCGAACACCGCCCAGTCTGGGTCCTGGGCCTGAGCTTGTGGCGCCTGCGGCATCGGATGGGGCGTCTGCTCCCCAATCTTGTCCTGGGCTTCCATCTCCTGCCACGAGAAGCTCACACGGAATAACGCAGAATGTGAACATGCTTGCGTGGAAGGCAGGAAAGGCAGGGAGACCTCCTTCCCTGGCTCGTTACCTTCCTCCATCTCCTGCACGGAAACCACGAAACTATGGGATGGGAAGACGATGAACACACATTACTGTATATATGTGTTGCAAGGGCCTCTACCGCCCATGCAGCAGATGGCTCCGACGCCCGCGCTCCTGCCACGAGAAGCTCACATGGAATAACGCAGAATGCGAACATGCTTGCATGGAAGGCAGGAAAGGAGGGGAGGCCTCCTTCCCTGGCTCTTTACCTTCCTACATCTCCTGCACGGAAACCACGAAACTATGGGATGGGAAGACGAGGAACACACATCCATGTATATATATATATACTGTAATTGCAGGAAAGGCAGGAAAAAAGAAGGGAGACTTCCTTCCCTGGCTCTTTACATTCCTCCATCTCCTGCACGAAAAAGGTTTATTCAGGGTAGCGCCATGCAGCCGGCGGCTCCGGGGATGCCGGCACCGGGGGATCAAATCGAGAAAACAAACAGATGCTGCTGGGTTCCGGGAGCTCAGAGCGCTCAATCTGGTTGACTGCGAGTGTGAAAAACAAAACTGGCGATCCGGATGAGGGGTGCCTTCGACGCAGTGGACAACGGCGTGGGACACTTTGTGAAGAACTTGCGTGTGTCATGGGTCGAGGTCACCGTGAGCTCCCATCCCTGGCACAGACGGACAGCTGGGCTGATCTGAAACAAGGCCACCTGCTGCGCGGCATCATGTTTTATGTGGACGGTCGCCTTCCCTTGGGGTTGGCTTTGGCCTGAGTCCAGATAAGCAGAGAAGCATATACACATAAATATATAAATGAAATTATTTTACTTCGAACATCCCCACCTTTTCGGGATTTGGATTGGGCACTCCAGGAGGGCTTGGGCACTGCAGGGAGTCCGGGCACTTCAGGGAGACGCTGGGGTAGAAGAGTTCCGGGCGAGGAGAAGAGTTGAATTTAAACTCTAACAAACCCACACCGAAGTTGGGAGAGAAAAAAACACAAATTGCTGAGCCCCGGGCCTCTGGAGGTTTCGAACCAGTCTCGGCACCTACTTCCTGCGAGGCTGCGAGGCCATCGCACGCCCGGCCATGCCCGACCCAGATGGAATATGGATAAAATCTTGTCTAGCTTTCTTATATTTCCATGCGCCAATTTGAACATGTTGGCAGAGAATACAAGGGGGACACCCGTTCCCCGGCTCGTTACCTTCCTGGTTTTACATCTTCTGCGCGACAAACGCAACAAACGTGGTAAGGCAGAGTCTGTAGTTTCATATAACAAGGGCCTCTGCCTCCACTCCACCAGATGGCTCCGACGCCGGTGCAGAGGTCGATTCTGCAGCCTGGCCATGGAGCACAGGACGACGCTGACCCAGTTCTGGTTGGACTGGATGCAGCACACCCAGTCTTGGCAGCGGTAGCCGCGGTAGCCGCCTGCCCAAGCCAAGCGCGATCTCGGCCGGAGCGGTCACACTCCCAAAGACAGGCATGGAATATGCATATGTGTGTGTGTGTATCTGTCAGTGGGAATCTAATGCGCCTTGAACAGCTCATTAATACCATCCTGTGTCGCCAACCCCCATCGGTCGTCTGCGTCCTTCTTCCGAACCTCATACGAAGCAATGGAAAGGACAGATACGAAGAGAGCACAACTTCGACCTCGAGCGAGCGAGAGAGAGCGAGAGAGGGAAAGGGAAAGAGAAAGAGAAGGAGAAAGAGAAAGAGAAAGAGAAAGAGAAAGACAGCAGGGGCTGTCTTTTCGAGTCATTCCCGCCTTCTTGGTAGTGTGAGCATGGTTCTGGGTCTTGTCGGCACTGTCAGCTGGCACAGACTCCTGCCAATGCAGAACGGCCACAGTGAGAGAGTGATGCACTCACATGGAATATCGACAAGCCAATGCATACACTTGCTGTAGCCTTCCCTTGAAGTATGTGAGCTTCACTGGCAGGAACCTGTAGCATCAAATCACGCAAACGCTCCTCATGTGGGTCACGCATTGCGTCAAGCCCGAGCCTGCAGCGTGGTCCATCTGATCGACGCGTTGCGCGGGTATGAACATGGTTTCTGGAACTTTGCCCATAGCTTCTGTTCCGGCTTGCCCGCCATCAAGTACTCCACCACTTCCTCCGTAACCCTGTGTTTCTGCAACTTCTCTGCGGAAAGCCAGAAGTTTTTAGGGTTGCTTTCTGGCGGCATCCACTTCGCTCCGTCTTCTCTGACAGCAACCAAGATCGAGTCACAAAAGGACTGCCGTGCCATAGCTTAAGCCATCTATTCCCAGGTCCACGCGACCCCGGCGATTCACCGAAGTCGACCTCAGCTCCCACACCTTGTCACCGTTGATCAACATGGCCAGGTATTCCTTTTGCACCTTCAGCAAGGGAATGGAGCTGATGTTGGACTGAGCAAAATGCGGCACGTGTCTGGGGACCATCGCGAACGGCGTCTTGCTGTCAGTCTCGACCAGCAAGGTGTCGTGTCCGCACATTAGTGTCCGCACATGCGCTGGCTGCCTGGCGCTTGAATCCACTCGAAGAGCAAGTGCACATCGGGCGGGCTGCGTGGCATGCCCCACACGATGTCCACAGGAGCAGAAACCCAAGGCCGTGCCTGCGGTTGGGGTCAACGCTGACAGCACAGGTATATAGGCATCCTTATATAAGTGGATAGAATATTTGAAAACCCGATAATAATAACCCCCCTTTCCAAAACGACAGATATATAGGGGGGCGTGTAGCCCAGCAGTTTTCGGGGGTCTCGCACCCTCCCTACATGATTTCAGTCATGGTCTGTTTAGATGAAATGACAGAAATAGAATATCAAAACCCCCAAAAACATTAGATGGAATATTGGCTTAAATTTAGGGCCAAGGGGGCGCACCGGACTCAGACATATTCTATCTGTGGGTTCTTGCAGCAGGTGGAGGTGCATTTTTGAATGGAAGCAATAAAAGGTATGACTTCCTTAAGACACCAAAAACCATATAAAGCCCCTCATACGTTATTATAAAGTATGGGAACAATCATATTATCATATGAAAAACAGAAAAAGATTGCTTCCCGGAGCCGCGGCGCGTCCTTTCTTGTCTCGGGGCTTGATGGGGGCTTCAGAGTACAATGTGAAAAGCCCGAAAATCTTCTATCTATTGATTTTGTGACTCTCAGAGATCTTCTATGCCCGTTTTGGCTCGAAAGCTGCCAAGCCGCGCTTTCATGGACCGTGCATCGGATGGCCAGCCCCAAGGCCCGGCCGACCCAATGCAGCTGTGGCACGTCCACCAGCGAGGATTTCTCGAGCTCGGGCCACTTGGGGACGAGTGCCGGGGTACTCTCCGGTGCTCATCCAAGTGGCGAGAGGCGAAGATGGCATGCCAGCAGCAAAGGCCATCCGCTGGCGCCGGCAACTGCTCTACTGGCACAAAGTCGCACCCTGGCGGTGCTGGACGCTTGCCAGGTCTCTGCAGCTTCTTCTGGACATCTTGGAGGAATGTGGCATGCACAGCGTTGTGGGCCATGGCGTCTGCCTCGTCTTCCACAGTCACCCGACCTTGTCCACATGGCAGCACGTGGCAGTCCTGCAAGGAGAGTGGAAGGGGGGAAGGGGGCAGAGCAGAGGGGCAGGATCGGGGGAGGGGTGCTTCATTTTTTTCGTGGTTTAGGCTCTAACGGGAAGAGATGCGCAGACAGAGAGACCAAAATAGCAAAAGGGCCAGAAAGCCACGTTGTCTGCAATAGACTTCACATCTACAAGACACACGTTCGGCCCTTCACTGCTCCCGCAGGCTTCGAGCTGTCCCTGAACCTGATAGGGTTGCATCAGCTGCGAGTGCAGCTCGAGGTGGCGGCTGTTGCTGTCACAGTGACCCACAGCCTGTGACCGCCTGCGTGTCAGTGGCATTATCTCCAGAGGTCAACGAAGGACTTGGTTCTTCTGTGGGAATGGAAAGCTCATCCTCGCTCAGCGTCGCCTCAGCACAGGCGAAGTTTGATGCCAGCATGGCTCCAACCATCCAGATCCAAAGCCTGCCACATCCAAGCGGAAACAACATGGCTGCGCAGCTATCCCAGGTGGTTTCTCCAAAGACAGGAAAAGGGAAACACGAAAGTTATGAAGCGATCACATGGAATATTCGCTGTCCACTGACGTGGACCCTATTTCCCACGGCGCGGATGCGTAGACACAGCAGCTTGCTTTCTGTCTGGGCTCAGCTGCACCTCCTCTTTGTCAGCGTCCCACAGACCCTTGAGAACAGGGAGATCCATCGCCACCTATATACTGCAAAGGAGTCTGAGATGCTAGTGGCTGCTGACTGAGTGACCAGGCTCGTTCCCACGAAAGCGATATCCATGTATATACATATATACACGCACACAGCCAGCACGCCTACGCGCATGCAGCACAGTGCCTCTCCCGATCGACTGTTGCATGCGTCTTCCTGCAACAATGTGCAATCTCAGGGGTTCCACGTAGGGTCTCAGCTCGGATGCAAAGAAAATGGTTTACACAACTGACTTGGAATATGCAATGGTTTGAGGCTCTGGGGTCTCTGCATCTGCCTCCACCAGCGACCTGCTGAACGGAGAAAGGGTGCCCTGAGCGTCACACGCTCTGCCATCGCTGTGGACACGGGGTGCCAAGCCATGCAACAGGCCTTCCATCATATTCCCAGGTAGTTTGCCGCCCCACTGAGTCCAGACACATGTAGCACACTGTTAGCAGCAAAACTCATGGCAGCAAGAAACTTGAGCCCAGAAGCTTAAATCGGCGGGCACAGCAACATAGCGGTGCAAAACAGAGCCACAGCCACACAGCGAGCAACAAGAAGCAGCAACCGAGCCCGTCACGCATCAACATCAATCTCTCTGGCTCTCGGGTTCTCCTCATTTCCCTCGTTTTTTTGTATGTTTATTCTTTTGTTCTTGGGAAAAAAGGAGCAAAATACTGTGTGGGACACGCAATGCACATGGCATGGAATAACGGTATCAATGGCATGGAATAACGGTATCAAGAAGCAAAACTGGCAACACGTGACATGGAATAAAGTAGTCGAGAAAAAACATAGGTTTTAGAAGAACCCGTTTTGGGGTTTTCATCGCAAATATGCATACACCATGGGCATGGAATATGTCCAGACCCAACCCGTGCACATGGAATATGATTTTTCACGCAGGAGGGGAAAACACAACACTAAGAATAATAAGGATTTGAGTTAAAAAAAAAAGGTTTCATATTCCATCTGCAAGCCCGTGACTATAAGCCCTATGCCCTCCTCCCTAAACTCTCTGAGAGCCCCAGGCCCGCCTTTGACACCAGCCGTGAGGTGAACAGCGAGCAGATCCAGAACCTTTTAAGCTTTTAGGCTGCCTTGCAAGGGGTTTAGGGTTTAGGGTTTAGGGTTTAGGGTTTAGGGTTTAGGGTTTGGGGTTTAGGGTTTAGGGTTTAGGGTTTAGGGTTTAGGGTTTAGGGTTTAGGGTTTAGGGTTTAGGGTTTAGGGTTTAGGGTTTAGGGTTTAGGTCTTTGGGAAAAGAGTCTCTTAAAGAGGGAACCCTGATATTTCGAACATGTACTTTACACTTCTGTTCGGTTGTTGTTCGGAGAGAGGGGTTTAGTTTTGGGCTGGCGTTTAGGGGTTTTCTTTTTGTCCTTCAGGCGTTTGGGAGTTTGCATTTGTTTTTTGAAGCCGGGCTACAGCTGGGTTAAAGGGTTTTAAGGGTTGGTGCTTGAAACTGGAGGGGGGGGCCTTTGGCTGGAGGGGATTCGACTATCTTGGTGGTATGAAGGCTAGCAACACAAGTCTGTGACTAGAGGTCTACCTGAGGCAGAAATATGAAGAAACTGTTGCTCACGAAATATGGGGCTGGCTCGAACAAGTTTTGGGGCTTTCGCGAAATAGGAACAGGAATTTAGAACCTAATTTCCCTTGAAAGAGTCCTATGAGGCGGATGCAAGCCCCCTATGCTGCCTCTATGGAGGCTTACATGAACAGCAACTTCCCACAAACCCTTTAAACCCTAAACCCTAAACCCTAAGCCCGTTCCTAAGCCAAGGTGAGCAGCTGCGTGCCCGCCGCCAGAAGCAGCGAGCCGGCGAAGGCCTAAGCTTCATCCCATAAGAAGTGGCGCTCACAGGGTTTAGGGTTTAGGGTTTAGGGTTGAGGATTGAGGGTTGAAGGTTGAGGGTTGGGGGTTGAGGGTTTCTTGTTGGAGGGGGGGGAGGAGGTATGTCCTGGCAATGAAGGTGTCAGGGGTATAGGGCTAATAGGCTTCGGGCTTTGGCGGGTCCGGGTTACGTGGCTTTCGGGCCTTGAATGATATTGCTTGGGCTTAGGGGCCCCCAAACCATTACAACTCCCGACACCTAAACCCCCAACCCTAAACCACTAAACCGTGTGCTTCAACCCTAAACCCTAAACCCTAAACCCTAAACCCTAAACCCTAAACCCTAAACCCTAAACCCTACTGTAAACCCTAAACCCTAAACCCTAAACCCTAAACCCTAAACCCTAAACCCTAAACCCTAAACCCTAAACCCTAAACCCTAAACCCTAAACCCTAAACCCTAAACCCTAAACCCTAACCCTAAACCCTAAACCCTAAACCCTAAACCCTAACCCTAAACCCCTTCTGGCTGCAGCTCCGCGGCAAGCCGCTGGGCGCGGAGCCGAAAGCGGGTGAAGAGCCACGAGGAGAGGAGGCCACCTCAGGGCTTCTAGGGCCTTTAGGGTTTAGGGTTTAGGGCTTAGGGTTTAGGGTTTTGGGTTTTGGGTTTTAGGGCTTAGGGCTTGGGGTCCTAAACTCTGAACCCTCTAACGAGTGAGGGCTTTTGGGTTTAGGGTTTTGGGTTTTGGGTTTAGGTTGCAACCAAGAGGTTCTGGTGACACCCTTCCGCAAATCGTCAAGCCCAAACGAAAGCAAGAGGGCTCTTTCACTAAGGCTCGTGGGCAGCTCTTAGCAGGGCTACAAGATACCCTAGACCCTAAACGCAAAAAACCTAAACCCGAAACCCTAAACCCGAAACCCTAAACCCTAAACCCGAAACCCTAAACCTCCACTCTAAACGGGCCTTTTCAAAAAACTGCGGCAAGGACCCCCGTCCTGACGCCACAACCCTTTCCGAGCGGATCCCCTGACCGGCCAGTAATCTAAGAAGCCCTGATGTGGCTCCTGCGTTAAGGGTTTAGGGTTTAGGGTTTAGGGTTCAGGGTTTAGGGTTTAGGGTTTAGGGTTTAGGGTTTAGGGTTTAGGGGTTTAGGGTTTAGGGTTTAAGGCTTTAAGGGTTTAAGGGTTTAAGGGTTTGGGTTAGAGTATGTGGGGGTTTCCGAAGATAGGTGTACCTTATTCGGGTCCTTATTATAAGGGAATCCTACTGTTTGGGGGGTCTTTTTTTAGGGGTGCCCTATCTTCGTAAATCCCTTAATTAAGTTTGACGGGCCTTTGGGGCTTAGAGGGCTGAAAAGGCTGGTAGAGCTTGTCGGCCTTATAGGGCTTTAGAGGGCTTCATGACCCTAAACCCTAAACCCTAAACTCTAAACCCTAAACCCTAAACCCTAAACCCTAAACAGGGCTGAGTAGGGTCTTTGCGCTTTCGGGTGGAGAAGCCGCCTGCCGCGGCCGCCGACACGTTGCTGAGGGCGGCTTCCGCCAAGAGCAGCGCCTCTCGGGCACGAGGGAGGTTTAGGGTTTAGGGTTTAGGGTTTAGGGTTTAGGGTTTAGGGTTTAGGGTTTAGGGTTTAGGGTTTTGGGTTTAGGGTTTAGGGTTTAGGGTTTAGGGTTTAGGGTCTAGGGTTTAGGGTTTAGGGTTTAGGGTTTAGGGTTTAGGGTGTGGGGTTTGGGGTTTGGGGTTTGGGGTTTGGGGTTTGGGGTTCGGGGTTCGGGGTTTGGGGTTTGGGGTTTGGGGTTTGGATTTGGGGTTTGGGGTCTACTTGAAGGCTCATGGGTAGTCGAAGGGGTAGTTCTCGAAATGAGGGGCCATTCTTCAGCCCTCTCTAGAACACGGCACCCTTATAATGAGGACCTCGAGAAGGACCCCGGAACCAGTGCAAGGGCTTCGGGAGCGAGGCAGTGGAGTTGAAGGCCAGGGTTTACGGGTTCATAGTTCAGGGTGCAAGCCGTAAACCCTAGCCCCAAGCCCTAAACCCTAAACCCTAGCCCTAAACCCTAAACACTATAGGGACACGCCACGAGCTTAGAAACCATATTACAATAAGGGTGCCCGGGTTTGAGTTGGTTACTTCTAAGGAACCTTGAACCAAAAAAATGGGAAAAGGGTGCCAAGGGGAAGAAGGTCCAGGGATCGCCGCTCCATTTGGGACTTGGGGGTTTAAGGAGTAGGGTTTGAGAGAATAACCCTAAACCCTGAACCCTCAACCCTAAACCCTCAACCCTCAACCCTCAACCCTAAACCCTAAACCCTAAACCCTAAACCCTAAACCCTAAACCCCAAACCCCAAACCCTAAACCCTAAACCCTACCCCCTAAACCCTAAACCCGGATCTCCCTCCCTCTTTAAGACGTTAGGGCTTAGGGAAATAGGACTTAAGGAATAAGTATAAGGGAATAAGATTGAGGGAATAAGATTCAGGGATCCCGCTCTGTAGGATTTAGCGACAGGGGCTTGGGGAATAGGATTTAGAACCTTTAAGGAACCCCCCCTCTCTAGGATTTCGGGATCCCCCCAGCGAACAGGCTTGAGGGAAGAAGGCTTCAGGGAAAAAGATTAAGGGAATAAGGTAGGGCAAAATTGTATATTGCTACGCCGCTTTAGGATTTAAGGACCCTCTCTCTTTAGGGTTTAGGGAAAGGCTTTTCAACTTCTGATGAGACTGTCAGTCCAGCTTTTGTCTCAGAATTCAGGGGGTCTCAGTAAGTGTACAACTTCCGCGTGCCTCTGATCACATGCGATCATCCAAGCAGTGCGGCCGTCGCTGCACTTCACGTCCTCGTCCGCGCCGGCGGCCAGCAGCAAACGCACAATCTCAGCATGGCCGCACTCGGACGCCTCTATCAGCGCGGTTCTGCCATCTTCATTCTGCACATCCACCTTAGCACGGAACTCCAGTAGCAAACAAGCGAGCTCGGAGTCTCCCCGCGAAGATGCCAAGTGAAGGGCGGTGGATGATTCGGAATCCTGGGCGTCCTTATCAGCATTGGCTTCCAGGAGCAAACGTGCAATCTCAACTTGGCCATCGCTGCAAGCGATATGCAGGGCCGTGTTGCCGTGAATGAAGCACTGCATGTCTTTCTCGACGTCATGTGCTAGCAACGACCGTGTAATTTCAGCACTTCCCACATCGGAGGCAACGTGTAAGGCTGTCCAGCCCAAACAACCGTCCTGAACGTCCGTGTGGACACCAGACTCGAGCAGCAGCCGCGCCACCTCCAACCTGTTGCTTTCACAGGCCTGGTATAAAGCAGTCTCGCCCCCCTTGTTCGGGATGTTCTTGCTCACACCTGCTTCCAGGAGCAATCGCACAATCTCAACATGACCGCCTGCAGAAGCAAGATGGAGAGCTGTCTCGCCGCTACTGAAGTCAGCAAAATCAAAACCCTCGTCGGAGTCGTTACCATCAACCACGAAGCACCGAGCCGCATCATAATCGGCACCATTTGCCAAGAGCGACTGTGCAATCTCAAGATGGCCAAGCTCGCAGGCAATGTGCAAGGCTGTCCGGTCGTTGCAAGGGTTCTGCGCACTCATGTCGACACCAGACTCCAGCAGCACCCGGACAACCTCCTGGCGGTTCCTTGCGCAAGCCTTGTGAAGGGCTGTCATGCCCTCCCAGTCTTTGGTGTTCTTGTTTACGCCGGCTTCCAGCAGCAAGCTCACAGTCTTAGCATGACCACGCTCGGAAGCAAGGTGCAGAGCTGTCTCCGTGCTGGAGTTCTTAAGGTCCTTGTCAGCACCATTCTGAATCAGCAAGCACACCACCTCCACATGACCACGATGGGCAGCGCAGTGGAGAGCAGTCCACCCATCTCTGTCCCACCAGTCCGCAGAAGCGCCCTCTTCTAGCAGCAGCCGCACCACATCGGCATGGCCCTGCCAGGAGGCCACCTGAAGGGCGGTGAACCCACTGAACGGATCCTTCTCATCCTTCTCAGCGCCAGCTCTCAGCAAGAAGCGCAGCACCTCGACGTGGCCTCTGTGAGCAGCGTAGTCCACGAGCTCCTTCGTGGCTTCCTGCCTCTGTGCATCGGTAGAGAGGGCCACCAACACCAGCTGCAGGTCCATCGCCTCCAACACGGAGGCATCCTCCAAACGTGAGTCGGACGCACCATGCAAGAGGTGGAACTTCTGAAGGCATAGTGGGAAGCCGGAGGTCGCACGCATGTGGTGCTTTAGGGTCAGGACCGTTGGTCCACCAAGCCCCCAGCTTTCCCAGGCCGTCGCAACGCCCAATTCATCCACTGTCAGGGTGAGGAGCTCTTGGGAGACTCCCCAAACACGCAACATGGCGGAAGACTGGCGGAACGGCCCTCAACCCTGCACCGCTGTAGGCCGAAATCTTCAACCCTAAGTCCTGAGCGCTCAAACCTAAACCCTGAAATCTCACCCCAAAACTAAACCCTAAGCACGAAATCCCAATTAACCCTAAACCCTAAACCCTAAACCCTAAACCCGAAATCCTAAACCCCAGGACCTCGAACCTGCAGTCTCAGCATCTGGGAAGTCTGGGACTGAGCAGCCAACCGTGCGCCCTTCGTCACATGGGTTAGGGTTTAGGGTTCAGGGTTTAGGGTTTAGGGTTCAGGGTTCAGGGTTCAGGGTTTAGGGTTTCGGGTTTAGGGTTTAGGGTTTAGGGTTTAGGGTTTAGGGTTTAGGACCACGCCCTTGCCTGGTCGGATCCCCGGGTGACGCTCAGCACGTCGCGCACGAAGAAGAGCACGAAGCTCTTGGCCCCAGCGCAGATGTAGTAGATCGACCGCTCCCACATGACCTGAGAAGCTTCGGGTTTGGGGCTTAGGGTGTGGGGTTTAGGGTTTCGGGTTTAGGGTTTCGGGTTTCGGGTTTAGGGTTTAGGGTTCAGGGTTCAGGGTTTAGGGTTCGGGGTTTAATTAGGGCTTAGGGTTTAGGGTTTTGGGCCTTAGGCGTGGATGTTGAGAGCCAGAGTCGGAATGCACGGTAGTTCCAACGTTTGCTTTCGCGTTGCGCTCGCGCGAGCGGAAGAATCTTGCGATCTCAGCTTCCCCGGCATCGACAGCCAACGCACCTGCGAGAAACCCTAAACCCCAGATGCGCCCCATGCTTCTCAGGCTCTCAACACCAAAACCCACAAAAGACCCCACATCTTCTAAAAACACCCCCAGAAAAACCTGAGACCCTAATGTCAGCTCCCATGCCCCTCAGACGAAACTCCCAGCCCAGCCCCCTGAAACCCCAAACTGCATTAAACCCCCCACTCCCAAAACCTAAACCCCAACCCTTGAACCCCAAACCGGAAGCCCTAAACCGTAAACCCTAAACCCTAAACCCCAAACCCTAAACCCCAAACCCCAAGCCCGACAAAAATTGCTTCCAGCGGCCAGCCGGAAGTCTGGACTCCTCTCTTCTCCCAGGCGGAAGGCGGAGCCTTGCGGGTAGTTCTCTGACTTGGGGTTAGGGTTTAGGGTTTAGGGTTTAGGGCTTAGGGCTTAGGGTTTAGGGTTTAGGGTTTAGGGTTCAGGGTTCAGGGTTCAGGGTATAGGGTTCAGGGTTCGTACTGTAGAGGGGGCCCAAAAAGGACCCTAATTTCCAGCGCTGCCCTCCTACCAGGGATAAGAGGCATGGAAGTGTTTAGGGTTTAGGGTTTAGGGTTTAGGGTTTAGGGTTTAGGGTTTAGGGTTTAGGGTTTAGGGTTTAGGGTTTGCGGTGTAGGGTTTAGGGTTTAGGGCTTAGGGTTTAGGGTTGAAGGTTTAGGGTTTAGGGTTTAGGGTTTAGGGTTTAGGGTTTAGGGTTTAGGGTTTAGGGTTTAGCGTTTAGGGTTTAGGGTTTAGGGTTTAGGACCCGGGTTTTAGGGGACTCGGGTTTTGGGTGTGGGCCTTGCCGCAATTCGGGTGTAGGGCTTAGGGCTTAGGGTTCAGGGTTTAGGGTTTAGGGCTTTTTCGGGGGCTTAAGGGATTTTAGGGGTTTGGGGTTTTGGGCTACGGAAGTTGGAGAATAACAGTATGCCACGGGAGATGGTGCTAATGAATGCGAGGTTTGCGGGCTTGGGGGGTTTGGGGCGTCGGGCTTTTCATTTTTTTGGGGAGCGCGCGGGGGGGTGGGGGGGGGGTGATCCTCGGTTTGTCCTCGGAGACAAATGGGAATGCACTTGTGTTAACTGCGCGCTATCAGCGGTAGACCCAAAGGCGGGGGGGGGGGGTCCTTCTGTTGAGGGAAGCCGGAAAGGGGACCACTAGTTCGAGAAGCGCTCGAGTGTCGCATCTAGGGCTTCTTTGGATTCTAGGAGCTGGTGCTTCTGCTTCTGTGAAGTGACAGGTGGTTTAGGGTTTAGGGTTTAGGGTTTAGGGTGTAGGGTTTAGGGTTTAGGGTTTAGGGTTTAGGGTTTAGGGTTTAGGGTTTAGGGTTTAGGGTTTAGGGTTTAGGGTTTAGGGTTTAGGGTTTAGGGTTTAGGGTTTAGGGTTTAGGGTTTAGGGTTTAGGGTTTAGGGTTTAGGGGTTTAGGGTTTAGGTTTAGGGTTTAGGGTTTAGGGTTTAGGGTTTAGGGTTTAGGGTTTAGGGTTTAGGGTTTAGGGTTTAGGGTTTAGGGTTTAGGGTTTAGGGTTTAGGGTAAGTATATAGGAGATGATAAAGGGATGACACTGGTAGCTCTTTAGGCTCAAGTAGTAGCCCGAGATTTGGCTGTGGGGCTGTGCGGGAGGGCACTTCAGGGTTTGGGCTTAGGGCTGCTTAGGGTTGAGGGTTTAGGGTTGAGGGCTTAGGGTTGAGGGCTTAGGGCTTAGGGCTTAGGGTTTAGGGTTTAGGGTTTAGGGTTTAGGGTTGAGGGCTTAGGGCTTAGGGTTTAGGGTTTAGGGTTTCCTTTGGGATCAGGTTTGCTAAATCGGGCTTCGGGTGAGCTTTTTTACATGCATTGTTGCGCGTGGCGAGATTTAGGCTCAGTGCCGCCTCCAGTTCTCATCTTGATCCGCCGGGGATTGCCGGCGGCACGCGTTCCCAGCACCTTTCCCAGCAGTTTGGATTCCTTGCCCGCCAATCGGCTTCGGGCGCGAGCCTGTCTTTCCAGAAGCTTTTGCCTTTCCCCCTGATCCCTTGCCCTTGACCCGCAAAGCAGAAGAACGGCCCAGCAAAGGCAAGGCAAATTCCGGCCAATGTAGCTGCAGCGCCGCCACGTTCTCCCAACGCACCTTTGTCCCTCGCGGGGACAAACTCGCCAGATCCTTCTCCGATTGGTGGGAAGAGTTGGGATCCATCCACCCCAATCTTCGCCCATGCACCCCACTCATGCTCAACAAAGGCCACAGCGGGGTCGGTGTGGAAACGTCTGGCATCCTCACCCCGCATGTTTCGTGAGTTTAACACAGCATTTGGTGGCAAGGTGAAGCGGAATCGCTCACCCTGCGGTGACTGAGTTGCCTCGAAGAATTGCGGCGTCGCTCTTACATAGATGTAGGTTTGTACGGGATAGCGAGCACTCTCAGATTTGGGCACAAATGGCAAGACGATAGGGTCGATCGAGATGTCACGGGCCATGTTGAAATCGAATCCCAGTACCTCTTCGTTCCACTCCCGCTCTGCGGTTCCACACAAGTCCACATCAAACGCGCGATTGACGTCGCCGCCAGGAAAAGCCCACTGCCCGCCCTCCCTCTCTGCATCCCACAGGTGCCACACAAAGTCGTCTTGCCCCTTTGAGAAGACCATCACAACAGCGGCACAGCGAGCGAACCTCTCAGCGCACATCCACTGCGGTTCGCGCTTGGCGATGAAGTCGTAGTATGGCGACAAGACTTTTAGCATGTCCGAAGCGTTCAGGTCTCCGGATTCAAGCTTTTTCTTGAGATTGAGATTGTCAGTAAGCGGAGGATACGCAAACACGGTCGCTGTCCCGTTGCACTTGAATCGCAGGCGCTCAACGCCATAAATCAAGTCTCGCTGCAATTGACTAGGAGCCTCAATAACGACGAACCTCGGACACTTGCCCCTGCTGAAGATGTGCTTCATAGACTCGATCGCCTCGCCAATCTCCTGAGAGGTTTGGACTTGCGGCATCTCCAGGACAAGCTCTTCCGAGGCGCTTGCGGCGCGCTTCAACAGCAATCGAACTGATTCCCAGTGGCCACCATACACATCATCCAAGAAGTACTTGATCTCTTCCAGGTAGATTGCAAGATTGGGATTCGGCTCTCCAGAAGCGTGGTCCGTCATGGCGCTATGGCGATCACACCCCGATCCACCTCCATACAAATCCGTCTACTCTGTGTACTACTGGGCTCCCAAACCGGAATCCGAGCCTCATGACACTTCCATGCCATAGTTGAAGGCCCATAAAGCTCGTCTAAAGCGCCTTCAGCCCCAAACCCAAAACCCCAAACCCCAAACCCTAAACCCTAAACCCTAAACCCTAAAACCTCCAAAGCTCCCGAGAGTTCAGAGGTCTCCGCAGATGACATGAGCTGCGGTCTAAGGTTCAGGGTTTGGGGCTTAGGGTTTGGGGTTTAGGGTTTAGGGTCTAAGGTTCAGTGTTTGGGGTTTCTGGGCCCTCGGCCCCGGCCGCGAATACCGCCCGAGAGAATTTCAGCCCTCCGGTGTGCCAAACCCTGAGACGCAAAACCCTGAAGATGGCAGAGGTGCACTTGGAATTGGGGGGTGTAGGGTTTAGGTTTTAGGGTTTAGGGTTTAGGTTGAGGGTTTAGGGTTTAGGGTTTAGGGTTTAGGGTTTAGGGTAATAGGTAGGGTTTTGGGATATGTGTTCTTTTTGAAACATCAAATTTCCCCGTAATGTGTCTAAGAGGATCATATTTAGGAACCTGTTTAGAAGAAAGTCCCGCATTAGCGTCCAAGTACACAAGAACCGAGCCTCTGTCGGCTCGCGGCTTACATTTAGGGTTTAGGGTTCAGGGTTCAGGGTTTAGGGTTTAGGGCCATCTTCAGGACGCGGCCTGGGGTTAGAGCTCGCCCTGACGCGCCCCCCATGAGCCGAGGTCTGGGTTGCCCTAAACCCTAACCCTAAACCCTAAACCCTAAACCCTAAACCCTAAACCCAACATCCCGGAAGCCCCTCGAAGGCCACCACCGAGCGCCTGCCTGAAACCCAACGCCGTCGTCGTAATCATAACAACGATCTCTACACCCTATAACCCCAACACCTGCTAACATCCCTAAACCCTAAACCCTAAACCCTAAACCCTAAACCCTAAGTCCCGCTGCACCCACTACGACACGCTCCGGAGCCCCAATTCCCCACAATCCGCCGCCGCGAAGCCAAGGGAGAGGGGCTCGCTGGGCAGCAGCATGCCGTGGCTTGCAGCCTTGAGGCTTTCGGGAGTTTAGGGTTCAGGGTTTAGGGTTTAGGGTTTAGGGGCTTTAAGGGCTTTAGGGCGATTGGGGTTTAGGGTTTAGGGCTTAGGGCTTAGGGTTTAGAGTGTAGGGTTTAGGGTTTCGGGTCTAGGGTTTAGGGTTTCGGGTGTCTGGGCAGTGTCTCAGGCTCTAGAGCTTTGAGGGCTTCTTTCGGGCCCATGCTTCAGCCCCCAACTGGAGTTCTGAGCTTTTTGTGGCGTAATTAAGGGAACTTCTGCCCTGAAGCGTGAGCCGCAAACAAACGCACCCCAAGCCTAACCCTATCCTCAAGCCCCTAAATAAACCCTAAACCCCAAACCCCAAACCCTAAACCCCAAACCCTAAACCCTAAACCCCAAACCCTAAACCCTAAACCCCTAAAAACCCTCTTAACCCTAAACCCCAATCCCCAGAAACCACAAAGCAAGCGCCTCGCCGGCGGAGAGCTGCACCACGGGGAGGAAGGTGTAGCCGAGCACGGCCTAGGGGTTGGGGGGGGGGCCTTCATAGTTCAGGGTTTAGGGTTTAGGGTTTAGGGTTTAGGGTTTAGGGTTTAGGGTTTAGGGTTTAGGGTTTAGGGTCTAGGAAAGGGCCATTGTCAGGGTTTAGGGTTGAGGATTTAGGGTTTAGAGTTTCGGGTTTCGGGTTTCGGGTTTACGGTCTGATGAGGGAACCTGGCCCATGGTGATAATCGGGAAGAAGGATGCCACTGGCCATAGTAGAACTACCAATCCTCAAGTCGGCATCCAGGGCCCCCTCAATCTAGGGATTCTACCTTGGACCCTTAAGGTTGTACCCTTGGGTTTTGGGGCCCCTTTTTAAGGATCCCTAAGCGTATTAAGGATCCCTAAGGGTATTAAGGATCCCTAAGGGTATAAATAAGGGTCATATTAGGAATGTATTGCGGGGGAAACTTTAGGGGTACAACCTTAGGGGTACGAGCCTTCATCCCTTGACTCAACAGGCGACCAGGCTGCGGCTACGGTTGAGAATGTTGAGGAATGTCAGGGGAGGTCGGATGAAAACCAGTGCTTAGGGATTCGAGCCACCTTGGACCCCCTGAAACCCTAAGCCATGACCCTAAGCCCTAAAACATCAAGACTGAACTCCAAGACCGGAACCCTCAACCCCCGAACCCTCAGCAACCAACCCAACCCGGTTAAGTCCGAAATCCCCATCCGCCAAAGGCGAACCCTAAACCCTGAACCCTAAACCCTAAACCCTAAACAAGCCGTGATAGCCAACCTGAGGGTGCTCTCCTCTACTCCGCAAGAAAGGAACTGCGGGCAAAATCCCTCAACCATAGCCCCAAAACTCCCCCCAACCCACCCTCCCTTTGTGAACGAAGGCTCCTGCAGGCCGTAGATGCCGCTGTGGTGAAGCCCTTTGGGTGCCCCGGAAACCCTAAACCCTAAACCCTAAACCCTAAACCCTAAACCGTAAACCCTAAACCTTTTGGGGCTCTGCGGGGCAGTTTTGGGACTCTTGGGGGCAGTTTTGGGGGTAGGTTTCCGGCTTCGGGCTTCCGAGGATTCCGGGGTTTGGGTTAAGGCTCAGGGTTGTGGGTTTTCCGGTTTAAGGTCTTGGGTTTTGGGTTCAGGGCGTACGGGGTTTTGGGCGATTTCCGGGGCGTCGCAAGTTCTGGGACTTGGGCAGGCTTCACGTCCTTGAAACTCTGGAGCTGTTAAAGCTAAGTCGTCTCGTCCCCGAAACGCAGGTTTTGGGGGTTCAAGGGAAGTCCTTCTTGGGAGGTTGAAAGTTCCTCAGCTAAGGAAATACACGAGCTATACACTTATGTGTATACATATATATATATATATATATATATATATATATTGGTTTTGCATTTTAGTGATTTATTCATTTGTTCTTTATTTGTCGATCTGTATCCACTGTGTTGAAATTTTTACAAACAGGAAAACAGCAAAAGCACGGCGGACAGATTTCGGCTTTAAACCATATATATCTATATATAACTATGGTTACTAACTCATGATGACCCCACTTGCAACTTACCCACCCACTTCATCAAAGCCTGAACCCTAACCGCCCTAACGTCCTAAACCCCCCTAAGCCCTTTCCCCCCCCCCCCCCCCCAACCTTAGACCCTAACCCTAAACCCTAAACCCTAACCCTAAACCCTAAACCCTAAACCCTCTGAAACTTCCTCGGCCCTATTCGAAGGCCGGCTGCCTTCTTCCGCAAGGCCCTGGAAGCAGAGCATGCCGAGGAGACCGCCGAGGAGGGTCCTTGCGTAGGGTTTAGGGTTTAGGGTTTAGGGTTTAGGGTTTAGGGTTTAGGGTTTAGGGTTTAGGGTTTAGGGTTTAGGGTTTAGGGTTTAGGGTTTGGAAAGGTTAATCACAGCCCCTAGGTTAGATTCGCTAGGAAGGCGAAAGAGGACGCACTTTTGGGCACCGCAGGACGAAACAGTAAAAGATCCCAGAAGAAAGAAACCAAAAAGGATGTCTGGACAGATACTACTCTTGATCAAAGCCACTAAGGCTTATGGTCTAAAGTGTAGACTCTCAGAGGAATTTTAAAGGATCCCCACCCACAACCAACCACTAAACCCACAGAGGTGCCTGTGCTCCTTGACCTGGAAAGGGGGCCGCGGATGTGGGGTTGAATGAGGGGACCTGGACATGGGAATGGTCATGGGAATCGTCACTCCCCCTTCAGCGTGAGCTGAACCTGGATTCCATGACTGTGAAGGCCAAAAATCCAAGTGTGGAACTTGGACAGCCAAATTGATGCGGTGCTGTATGAGGCAAAAGGACGATACCAGGGGCGACCTGGATATGAAATAAAAATTGTATGTCAGACTTGCCGTGCTGACGAGCCCGGGGGCGACCCAGGTACAAGCTGACATTATCCCCTGGCAGTGGCTGTCAAGGAATTATTAAACACTAGTTTAAACCCTATGAGGATTGGTTGCATGCTTCGCAACAGTTGAGTCAAGATAAAGGGAAAACCTCGGTGATTTTGATGCCTGAGTGAGGATCCACTCCTCCAAAAGCTTATAAACCAACCATACTTGACCTATTGACACTAATTATTCGCACTACTTAGTACCTATTAAACACCCGTATGGGCTGTCTGCGCGGGTTTACAGGCTTGTCTCGCAAACTGCTGTCCGGACTGCAAGAACGGGGCCTCTCCGCATCATTCTTGGTCACATCAGTCGACCTCATGGATATTGGCGATCCACTGCCCAACTAAGGAATGGTATACGTCTTGTTGTTCTTCACTTAGTTGTTCCCAATCAAACTGAAGATTGTTCTGGTAAAGAAAAAAGGCTGCCTGCGCAATAGCGATATCATGTTCAGATGGTTCTGAAGGCTGTCCTGGCATGTTGTCGTCCAGGTAATACCCAAGAATTGGGTTATGGACAGGCGAAATATTCAAGGTTGGCCAAGAGGAAGAGGAAGCCGCAGCAGCTGCTGCATTCCATGCTACACTTAAGGTGGCCTGTGATTGACTGGGTCCACTTCCCAACATGTAAAGGCCTTGAACCTCGGACGGCTGAAGCCCCTGTGTGATTTCTTGAGGGTCTCCAAAACGCTCAAGATAATCTTCACGAATATCATGTACCCCCCACAAGAATGCATCCGAAGCAACATGCCATGCCCAGACCTCTGGCGAGTTTGGGCCCAGATATGCCATCAGCAGGGGTCCATTCAAGGACAGGACATCCCTCAGCGTCGCATCCAGCCAATCCTCGCCGTTGGAAGGCGGTGTAAGATCCTGGTAAGGTGCGGCATCAGGTCCAGAATGTTCAAGCGCTTCTGACTCAAGTGAATCATCCGACGTAATGCTCTCGAGCTCATCTTCTTCCCGCGGCGGCGTCGGAACCACGCGGTCACCTGGTTCATCTGCAGAAGCACTTGACCGGGCTCGAAGCTCAAGCAGAGGGTCGGGAGGCCCTAAACCAAAAGTCTCAAGGTTTGGGTGGCCAGGCGGGGCCTCCTTAGGGACCGTAATGGGTGAAGGACCTAGATCAAAGCTGCTAGGGTTCGGGTGATCCGGCTGGACCTGCTTAGGGATAGCGGGGTCGGGAGGACCTAAACCGAAAGTCCCAGGGTTCGGGTGATCCGGCTGGACCTGCTTAGGGATAGCGGGGTCGGGAGGACCTAAACCGAAAGTCCTAGGGTTCGGGTGATCCGGCTGGACCTGCTTAGGGATAGCGGTGTCGGGAGGACCTAAACCGAAAGCCCTGGGATTTGGGTGATCCGGCTGGACCTGCTTAGGGATAGCGGTGTCGGGAGGACCTAAACCGAAAGCCCTAGGGTTTGGGTGATCCGGCTGGACCTGCTTAGGGAGCCCCGGGGTTGACAAGTCTAAACCTCTAGGGTTTGGGAAGCTCGGCTGAGCTTTCCCAGGTGCCCTTCCTGCAGACAGCAAGACGTCAGGTCTGACTGCTGGCATCGCATTGCAAGGACCGGCATCAAAGGCAGGAACAGTATTAAGATTAGGCTTCGTATGCTTGGCTTTGGGCGGAGCTGTCGGAACCAAGCTGGGAGGTGGAGCAGCAACGGTTGGAGACTTCGAAGGAATTTCCCTACAAACAGTAGCCACACCTTTGGCCTTCGGTGGAGCTGCCTGACTCAAACTTGGAGGCGGGATTGCGAGAGTTGCAGACTCGGAAGAGTGCTCATCGGCGAACACTGCTCCCCCGTTTTCATGCTCCCCTACTCTGTCAACCCTTTCTAGCTCTCTAAGTGCACGGTCAGACATGTCCTTCAGGACTTGTATGTGTGCTTTATGCCTCTGTCCTTGGAGAAACAACCCTATCAACCCAAACACTACAACCACCAAAGTAAACATTGCCCACCCAAATGCCTGCAAATTTTCAGAAGCTCTCTGATCTGGCTGAGCCTTGGCTTGGCCCACCAAATAGCTCGCAATCAGCATCTTCAACAGTGGTGCAGACGCTTTAACGCCAGCAACATTCCTGTCCGCTTGAGGTTCAAGGTTTATCCACCCAGCGAACTTCAACAACTCCAGCATCCTCACGCGCGTCAACGCCTTGGTTAATGCATCGGCGAGCTGGAATCTGCCCGGAACATGAGCAATTACAAGTTCTTCGGCTTCAACAAGTTCTTGGTAAACTTTGGACCTCAAACGAAGATGTTTTGTGCGCCAATTTCCAGACGGATATATCAAGACTGCTGCGCAGGCGACGCTGTCCGTGTACGCATACCAAGCGGGTTTCGACCCCAGCGACTCCGACCACAGCGGCAAAAGGGCCTGCGTTAAGGTTAGTCCTTCACATGCTGCAATCAACTCGCTCTCACACGTCGACAGCGTCGTGAACGGCTGAGTAAGGCTCAACCACCCCACCACGCAACCTCCAGAGGTGACAATCACGCCACTCTGGCTCCGACCCGATTCAACTCCAAAGCTGGCATCAGTGAAGGTCTCCACAACGCTGCTTTCACGCTGCCTCAACAAGTGTCCCTCAAGCTCTGGATCTGTCGGCCCCCCATAGTGCAGGCAGTATGCTCGGGTATGTAGCAAATACCCAATCACTTGTCTTGCTGCCCTGATTGCAGCTTCGGGACGTCTCGACAGCATTCGGGCAATCTTTGACACGCTAAAGGAAATGTCTGGCCTCGACCGGCAAGATATCCAAGTCAACTCGCCTGCAAGGCCCTGTGCTTCCCGGATCTTCTCAAGGCTTGCTCCCTCCTCTTCTTCATCTTCTTCCTTAAACATCGGAAGGGAAACTGATCTCGAGGATCCATGCCTTGACTCAAGCTCACTGATGTACGATGCCTGGTGTATCTCAAGTGCAAAGGTCTCAGGATTCTGGTCGATCTCAAGGCCGCAAAAGGTAACCCGTCCCTTCGTAGAACGTTGCTCAGGGGAGCAGGTCCACAACGAGCAAATGGCCTCAAGCAACGCATTGGCCTCAGCCTCCTCCGATGACAACAACAAGTCATCAACGTATACGCCAAGCATGCCGAGTGGTGGCTCGTTTGTAACCACAGTTCCCTGCACAACACGCCACAAACCAGATAGAGCAATCACATTCTGACTGAACAAGCTTTCGGCATTCCCTACCCACATGCCAGTTAAGTTGGGAAAGCTTTTTATCCCTGTCGGGACCAGTCACGCGGGCTCTGGTGGAGCCCATATAACGCCCTGTCCACCCGGAACAACTGCCCCGGTGGAATCAGGCCTGCCTCAACTAATATGCGCGCGGGTTTTACAACGATTGTCCTGCTTTGGCGCCCGCCACCGATTGGGGCCGTGAGGAATGCCGTTTTGACATCCACCGATATCAGCATCCACTTTCGGCAACTAGTCATGGCAAGCTGAAGGCGAAGCGACAACGAATCCAACGAAGATGTGAACACATCGGTCCTGGACAAAGTGGGGCTCTTCCTGGTTTTTTCTCTGTTAAGGAAATTTCCACACGCCACCAAACGAATTTTCTTACGACCCGTCCCTGCCTTAATTGTGGCCACAATTTTGCTAGGAACCCATAAAACCTCGACACCACTTTTTTCTAGCTTCTTCACTTCTTCGTGAGTAATGGGGTATATGGCGTTATGGGTATCCAGCAAGGAACACAATTCATCTTTCATCGGGGGTTTCCAGCTTTCAAGATCTCGCAAAACCTCTTCAAGTGGAATGGCATGGGTGTGCATGACTTCAGGCGATATGTCAGGACCACCCTCTTCGGTGGCAACGACGGCCAAACGCGGAAGGAGACAACCACTTTGTTCCCCTTGGAGTTCAACAAGTTGACCCTCTAACTCGCACAGCCGTCGATAGGACTCCTGAAGTGCTCCGATGGTACCCTCGCCTTCCCCATACGCAATTTCATGCTTCATGGAGTTTTCTTCCTCACAACAGACAAAAGGCTAACCCTCGCGCTGTCAAGTTCCCTGATTAGCTCCTCAACGCCTTGCTCATCCTCCTGCTCACCTGCATCCCAAACGTCTGGGGTGTCTTTGGGAAGATTATCAAACCACCTTTTACCACCACCATCATCACATGCCTCAAGTCTTCGGACGACCGGGAGCTCTCTTCCTTCATCAGTCACATCCTCCTGAAACATTGCTGGTCGGAAGGCTGGCTCTTCATCCCCCTCCTTCTCATTGCACCCCTGTTCACAAACAACAGCTTGCGCAAGCGTGACCTCCTCTGGTGCCTCGGGGGCTATGGGTCTATCAACCTTACTAACACCCCTTAGGGCCCTTATCTTGGGTCTTACTGGACAAACCGCTTCGAAATTGCTTGGCACACACGTTGACAGGGAATGTCCTGGTCGAGAGAGCTCGACAGGCTGCATTGAGGACTCTGGCAGGTACTGCAACGGATTGGGCTGCTGTGGATCAGGATCTGGCAAGTGCTGCAACAGATTGGGCTGCTGTGGATCAGGATCTGGCACGTGTACAAATT
The DNA here is from genome assembly GCA_905221605.1 of Symbiodinium natans. Lineage (NCBI taxonomy): Eukaryota > Dinophyceae > Suessiales > Symbiodiniaceae > Symbiodinium > Symbiodinium natans. Next base: position 266,590 of record CAJNDS010001846.1, read on the forward strand.
TTCTCGTACATACCTTACACTCCCTTTCAAAGCAAAAACAATCAGGCCCAACTTCAGTTGCTCTTTTTCTTTCATTATGCTCTAAGGATCCCCCCCCCAGAAGCATTTCTGGGGTCTTCTAACTTGCCTTCTGTGATACAGCGCACAGCAAGTGGCTCCTCAAGCGACTGAACTGTAGGCTGCTTATCCGGTAACGGGAAACCAAGGTCTTCTAGGCTGCATCGTTGTTCTACACTCAGACGCGTCCACGGACGGACAGTGAAGCCGACAAGCAAGATTCTCTCACGCGCTTCCTGGTCCCAGCTCTCTGTGCAATGCCAACGATCAGGATGGAACCGAAAGGGTGTCTCAGTAGACACAACGCAGCCCCACCTCTCACGACCGCTTATTTGCTTCTTTTGGATGCATGGACTCAGGACAGGGTCACCGACTCTTAGCTCAACCCATACCCCACCTTGACCTTTAGGGGCATTAAGGGGAGAAACTAGATTAAAGGTGTCTGGGTCATTTTGTAGATCCTTGTGCATGTTGGCAGCGACATTTTTGGACACGGCAATGCTGGTAAAGACGGACCCCGGATGGTCGTGTTGCAACAGCTGACACGCAAGGTCGGTGAACTCAGGATTCCGAAGGGTGGCATTAGTTATCCCATACAACCCCCCTATCCCATAAGCCCCTAAAACCGCATACTTGGATACTTCACCAGGGTCCTTATTGCGGCGCGACCGGTCGTTCAAGTCCTGCAGCGCGGGATGTTGCAACAGCTGCTGAACCAAGGACTGTCGATCAAAAGGTGCCCCAAGCGAACGCACACTGGACTTTGTGTGTAGCCTGCGTGTAGGTTTATGCCCTGACGAACCAGATGCCTCAGCCGTTACTTCCACAGAAGTACCTCGCTCATCATTTTGCTTGCTTCGTATACGCCTTGGTACAGGAAGGGTATCGCTTGGTTTGACCTGTTCTGCATACTGATCTTCGGCTGGCTCGCCCTCAAGAACTGGCGCTTCCTCCGGTTGACGCAAGTTGGTGTACACAAGTGTGGAAGCATAGTAAAAGGTCTGGCCCTTATTTTCAGCCCTTAAGATCCGCACAGGCGACACTATCCTACCCTCAAGTGCCCTAGTGGACCACTTCGTGTCGGCCCATGTCCTGGCCCGTATCATGGCCTTCGCGTAAAAGGGTTTCATAGGCAACGGTGCCTTCCCAAGACGGCTCAAACCCGCTCTTAGCAGCGCTTCCCCTATGTACCTTGCACAGTGTGGCCAAAACGTTGCAGGCAACTCATGTGCCCTCAAAAGACCCCGAATGCCACGCTTGAGTAGCCCTAGGGCACGTTCGCACCGTCCGTTGCTCGCAGGGGACTCGGGCTGAGTCGTTGCCCTCAAGAGGTTCCTGGCTTCACACCATACCCTGACTGTTTTATTAACGAATTCGCCTCCACAATCGCTAAACAGTCCCAAGATTGGAAAGCCTCGTGCACGGAGCTTGCTGTACACCCTGGACAGGCCACCAACCACGGTAGTGGCCTTTTTGTCGGGCAAGATTTCAACAAAGGTTAGGGTTACCGTTTGGTATTCTTGCTTGCATGACCGAATGATATCCTCCCACTTGTCTCGGTCCTTAGAGATGAACTCTTCTTCGTGCTTAGACGGTTGAAGATTGTCCCCTGGTTTGTCCTCAAACACTACATCCTCATCGCCTTCTGGCTCGCTTTCAAACACATCGGGGATTTCATACCCATCAGGGTTGCACTCAAGTGAGTCATCACTCTTATCCTTGGACAGTTCAAACAACGGGAAGGTATATGTGCACACCATGAGATGGCGGGGCTTCTTTATCTGACAATCTTCACCAACCAAGAAAGGTCCAGCTAGATCCGCCTGAAGGTTCAGGATATGTGGATGTCGTTGTCGCCGGTGAGGTCGTTGGTACGCCGATGCCTGTACGCAGGCCGCACAGTCTCGACGCCATGGCAAATGCCCACGTTGACAGTGAGCTATCCACTCCTTTCGATCTCCTGGCGAGATTCTTTCTACTCTAGGTTCAGGAGGCTCATCTTCTGGCTTGTCCCCAGGGTTAACCCCCGTGAGACCAATCACTGAAGGTTCTATGTCAGCCCCTATCAAGGTACGAATCGCCTGCAATCTTTCAACATCTTCCTGTGCTGGGTTTGCGGTTTTCTTCCATTCAGCAAGGGATCTTTTTATCGCGCGTACTAGGCCAGGAGCCCACTGTGCATGACTTTTGCTCACCCTAATGCGATCCGACAGGTGCTCCCCACGAAACACTGTCCACAACTGGGTGATTGGCACGACCACGCCATGCAACTGCTCCCACAACCAGCTGGATGACGTTGCTAATGTAGTGGGTTTGACGGACTCTCCCCCCAATGCACCCTGATCACACCTGACAAAGTGTAGCGCGATGCGAAGGGCCCACGCTCTGACTTCTGGCCACACCCAGATTGATGGGTAGGACGGAGATTCAAGGTCTTTGTTCCGGTGCGATTTTGAGACCTGGACATAGGAAGCTGGATCGGCAGGGTGCTCAAGAAGCACGTATCCGGGCTTCTCCCCCCGGAGTTGCTTTGTGGCTTGCATTATTTCGGTGAGCACCAAGAACCGCAGTATCAATACGGTGTCTTCTAGCACCCTTTCCTTCTGCTCCGACCCCAAGGAAGCAATCCCGAATCTGCCCGGCCCCTCTCTGTCCCTCCATACCTTAGGTCCCCCATCACTTCCATCCCCACGCAAGCGCGAAAGAGTGCTACACGGCGGACCCCCAACTATCCCATCGAAGGAATTCTCAATTGCAGCTCCCAAAAGACACTTGAACACTGCTGGGTGCGAAAGGTCGCACCCCTTTTCTTTGTCCAAATTCAAGGTTGCCTTGTAATCCTGATGGCTCCAACTCTGCTTTCCAGAACAGTAATGTAGCAAGACCCCCCCCCGGCGAAGGCGCTTGCGGCTACGGCGGTTCAAACCAGGTACATCCTGATCCGAAACTTCACACGGGAAGACTGCCTCAACCAAATGCTCTGGCACATCAGGATTGACTGAGCGATACCAAGTCCTGAGAGCCTCAGTCAAGCTCTCATAGGACTGGCCGGCACTCTTGCGAAGCACTTCCCTCAAGGATGTCTGTGGACCCAGGCGGTCAACATGCAACAGTGGCGCATACGCTGTGGACCTGCATTGCTCTAACTCCCTTATCAGTTCCAAACACAGGCCACGGCTTACTTCAGGACACCCACCTTGCAAGAACACCTTCAGGCGACCGCGACGGGGATGGGTAATGTTGCAAACCTCGCCAATCCAAGACACTCGCAGTCCCAGTTGTTCTATGGCGACGCCAAGAGGAAGAATTGGCTGCTGATCTGAATCTTGCGTTAGGAGTGTGCCACAAGCATTGATGCGTAAGCTTACGGACCCAGTAGCTAAATTTACGCTTATGTCCCTAGCGTCTTCCCATTCTGAAGGAGTTGCCGCCCTAAGCGCATGGGTCGCTCCTCCGTCTAGCAACCCTGTTCGGTAGCTTGTTCCGTCGGAAGTGACAAGTGCTGAAACCCGGGGATTAAATTGGGTCGTCTTATCATTCTGGTTTACCGGTCCAGACCTGAGGTTCGATGGAGCTTTGGGCACAACGACTGACCCTTCGGAGCTGCTTTCCTGTGGTGAGCCCTGTCCAGCCTGAGCCTTGCGCGCCTGTGCTTGGGCCCTCTTTGAGGGTTCGGGCTGTGTCTTACGCGGGCACTCTGCTTGACCATGCTTTGTAGAACCACATGAAAAACATCTGCCTGAGGAAGGATCCAAACGGGGGTGGTAATGATTACAGCTTGGCCCAAACCTGCAACCATCAGGTTGGTCGAAGAAACGGCAAGGATTATTAGGATCCTTCCTATCCTCTGGCTTTCCTTTACCTTTTGAGCTGCTCTGTTTCCCTCCCCCTTTTTCCCCTTTCCCCCCTTTTTTGGTAACAGGACTTGTGGTGTCCCCAGGCTTGGCCGTTGCAGCATTTGGCAATGCTGCAACTCTGGGTTGCTTCACATCCCCTTGTCCTAGCATCAACGTTTCAAGTTCGGCGATAAGCCATTGGCAAAATTGCAGCACTACACCTTCGGAAGGTGAGATGTCAAGTTGGGATTGGTGCCGGAAGGTGCTAAGGCGGAACCCAGCGTTATGGGACTTGTTGCTAACAATCTTTCCTAGGCTATCAAGAGCTCTTACTAGTAGGGTTGCGTCCGGCACTTGTACTCCTAGCTCTGTGCATCTACGGAGTAGACGCTCCCACTTCCTTAAAGCTGAGTGGTTAGCTATTATCCCAGGCGGTCCCTCGGTTGTCGGCTGCGTTAAAAAAGAAAGGATCATTGCTTTCTCTGATCCCCCTCCCGGCTGAAACCGACACATTACCATGAAGAGTACAGCGACTGAGCTCAAAGCCCTTACACTTACTGCTTCTGACTGCAGTTCCTGCGGAAGGCTCTGCAACAACAGTACTGCGGACCTCTCTTCTACCCTGGACATCACCCCATAGTCGTGCGACAACCCAATCACTTCAGACCTTATGGTGAGTCTTTGCAGAGGGTCAGCGTGCAACCAATGTTGATAGTATGCACTTGCGGCTGACATCACTTGTTGCCAAAGGGTGGAAGCATTAGGGCTCATGCTCCGCATAATCGGGCCGATCCTGGCGATCCAATCGCCCGTTATGACTGACGCTTCACTGCTTCCTTCGGGGATGCTTAAGGTGGGTAGGGCATGTACCAATTTACTTGGCTCCTCAGACCGAAGTTCATAGCCTGGCGGGCCTACTGCAGGGTACCCGTAATGACCACTACCCTCAGGATTAGAACCATGAAAGGGTGGCATGGGCGGACTAGGGATTGGTGACGGTGGCAGTGGTGTGGTAACCACCGGTCCAAACGTAACACCTCGGGGAGGCGTCTCAGGCGGCGGTCCGTCGGGGACTCTCGTACCACCAGGCGTGCAGTTATATAGGGATGTGCCTACCCTAGGGGTTCTCGGGGTTTGTTCTTGTGGCGTTGAAGACAACATTTGCACAGCATCGGGCATGGGTATGGGTGAAGTTGGCAAAAAGGGGGTTCTGTAGCCTCCCTTAGGGGACAGGATGTCTATCAGTGGCGGTTCATTCCTGGACACAGGTTTAACTATGGGGATCGGGTCCAAGTCAAGAAGATTGGGCGCTGGAGCTTGTGCTTGTACCGAGCTCTTAGGTAAGGGTGGTACCCCACTCAAAGGCTGGCCTAACAGCTGACCCACAGAACCTTCATTCCTTCCGAAACCCCACAAGCCTTGTCCCTGCTCCCTCAACGTCTGAAACCCTCTATTTTCTTGCTCAACGCCCTCGGGGCCTGACCCTCCTGAAAACAAACCCCAGAAATCCCCTGCGGTCCTACTGTTCTCCCTGGGCAACGGATCCCGAAGACCTTCAAATCCGGAACTTCCATCCCAAAAAGCCCTTGACTGACCCCTGGCATATATCCCTTGCTCACGATCCAATGGTCTTGGATCCGCTGGCCAATGCTCGGAAAAGGACGGTGGCTGCAGGCTGATGTTGCGGGAAGAAGGCAAAGGATGGACTAAAGGTGTGGCAGGAAGTGCAGAAGGAAGTGCAGAATGAGGAGGCAGAAGTGAAGGAGCTGTGGAGTCACCAGGCAGGACGCTATCCAAACCCCTATGACCACCTAAACCTTCACCTCTAAGACCATTCTCCCTAAACCCACTACCTCTGCTACTTTCAATCCCCATATTCCTCCGAGCTTCTACCAGCTGTTCTGCATTCAGGCCTGTAGGCTGATTCGAAGGCTGTCCTACAAACTGCCCTACTCCTACTCCTACACCTGACATTCTACCTCTGCTGGTTTCACCAACAGCCGCAAAGTCGTAAATGGAAAACATGCTGCTCGTTGACCTCGTTTTGGCCTCCGCTTCTTCCAACCGCTGGACTAGTGCCAACATCATCGGGTCAGCGCGTTGACGATCATCCATTGCCCTCATCAGTTCCTGCGCTGGCAAATCCAAAAAACGTCGCTGGTCCCCCGGCTCCCTGGCCAAGAAACCTGTTCCAGAATCGCCACCCTGCACTCCCAAATGAGGTGTCATCAAGCGTGGCCACGTGATTGGCCCGTCTGTTGTCTCGCCCAGTTGGGTCCCCGCATCTTGCGCCTCACGCTCCAAACCTGATTCTCTTGGAATGGCGCGCCTCTGCCCATCAGCGTTGCCAGTTTCACCAGATCTGCTCGGAGGTGTCCCAATGCTGAAGTACTGCGGTTCCAAATGAGCATCCCGATCCAGCTCCCAGCGTTCTCGAGGGCCTACGCCACTCGCAGCCTCAGAGCCAACCTGATCAGCAGGAGGAAGATGCGTCGGGCGCATGTTTAGCAAGCGAAGTTCGTCGTTTGCCCTTTGTGACCAAAAAACATTTCCGCACGGCCCACTCATCTCAGCTGTAGCCTCTCCCTGATTATCGCGGGGACCAGGTCTGTTTCCTTGGCCTCCTTCAGAAGAGTGGCTTGATCCCAGCCCTTGCTCTTGCGTCAACGGGCCAGTAAAAGCTGAACGTGGGACGTCTTGCAGGTTCGGATTCTCCAGAGATTCTTCAGGTGTCCTTAAATCTTCGGACCCAGAATTTCCAGACAGAGCCATGGCAGAACTACGAGCGACTTGGGCTCATAACCTTTGGAAAGGTTAATCACAGCCCCTAGGTTAGATTCGCTAGGAAGGCGAAAGAGGACGCACTTTTGGGCACCGCAGGACGAAACAGTAAAAGATCCCAGAAGAAAGAAACCAAAAAGGATGTCTGGACAGATACTACTCTTGATCAAAGCCACTAAGGCTTATGGTCTAAAGTGTAGACTCTCAGAGGAATTTTAAAGGATCCCCACCCACAACCAACCACTAAACCCACAGAGGTGCCTGTGCTCCTTGACCTGGAAAGGGGGCCGCGGATGTGGGGTTGAATGAGGGGACCTGGACATGGGAATGGTCATGGGAATCGTCATAGGGTTTAGGGTTTAGGGCTTGGAGGGTTTAGGGTTTAGGGCTTAGGGTGTAGCACCGGTCAGCTGGACGCGATAGTTTGAAGACATGCCCACCCCAAGGCCACCCAATCACAACTCACGGCAAAACCAAGCCGGAGCTAGCCAAAACCAGCCAGCCATTCAACATTTTTCTGCGTCGGATTAGCTACATGGCGAAAGTGTGGTTATGAAATGAGGCCTTATGAAAAACATGCCCAGAAGCTTGTGTTCAGGACATGTAAAGAAACTGCAGCCAAAAAAAATTAGGTTTTGCGTTGGGGGAGTCTTCGGCCGGAGGGCCTTCTCATTGTTTTCTTTTTTCTCTATGTCGGATTGTCGAGCGGGTTTTTTCGAAGCTTTGCGCAACATAGTCAGAAGTTTCCGAGCTAAAGGCTCAGAAATGGTCTGGGAGAAGCCCAAAGAAACTCAGAAATGGTCTGGGGGCAGCCCAGAATCCCAGAAATCCCAAAAAAGTTGGTCTGGGAGAAGCTCAGAAATTGGGGGGGCAGCCCGTGGTCGGGTGAAGCCCAAAAAAATTCTGAAATGGTCTGGGAAAAGCCCAGAAGCCCAAAAAGGCTCCAAGAAACTGTCCGGGAGGAGCTCTACAAGGTGCAGAAACGGCTCAGAAACTGTCCTGGAGGAGCTCAAAAAAAAAGGTGCAGAAATTGTCCGGGAGGAACCCCAAAAGGCTCAGAAACTGTCCGGAAGGCCCACAAAGGCTCAGAAACTGTCCGGGAGGAATAGCAAAAGGCTCAGAAATTGTGTGGGAGAAGCCCAAAAAGGCTCATAAACTGTCCGGAAGGTCCCAAAAAGGCTCAGAAACTGTCCGGGAAAAGCCCAAAAAGGCTCAGAAATTGTCCAGGCGGAGCCCAAAAAGGCTCAGAAACTGTCCGGAGCAGCCCAAAAAGGCTCAGCAACTGTCCGGGAGGAGCCCAAAAAGCCCAAAAAGGCTCAGAAATTGTCCGGCGGGAGGAGCCCAAAAAGGCTCCAAGAAACTGTCCGGGAGAACCCAAAAAGGCTCCCTCAGAAACTGTCCGAAAGGAGCCCAAAAAGGCTCCAAAAGGGCCACTGTCCGGGAGGCCAAAAAGGCTCAGATACTGTCCGGGAGGAGCCGAAACTGTCCGGGACGAGCCCAAAAAGGCTCAGAAACTGTCCGGGAGGAGCCCACAAAGGCTCGGAAACTGTCCGGGAGGAGCCCAAAAAGGCTCAGAAACTGTCCGGGAGAAGCCCGAAAAGGCTCAGAAACTGTCCGAAAGGAGCCCAAAAAGGCTCAGAAACTGTCCGGGAGGAGCCCGAAAAGGCTCAGAAACTGTGCGGGAGGAGCCCAAAAAGGATCAGAAACTGTCCGGGAGGAGCCCACAAAGGCTCAGAAACTGTCCGGAAGGCCCAAAAAAGCTCAAAAACTGTCCGGGAGGAGCCCAAAAAGGCTCAGAAACTGTCCGGGAGGAGCCCAAAAAGGCTCTGAAACTGTCCGGGAGGAGCCCAAAAAGGCTCAGAAACTGTCCGGGAGGAGCCCAAAAAGGCTCAGAAACTGTCCGGGAGGAGCCCAAAAGGCTCATAAAGCAAGGCCGTAGCTCAAGGGAAGGAGACGCCCCCGCCTTCCGCGAGCAAAAAAGTGTGGGGTTTAGGGTAATACAATATATCCGTGACAGTGCTTGGCGACCAAGCTTGGCGACCCCTCAGGGCTGCGGTTGGCAGGCTCGCAGCTCAGCAGAGCCTGCCATGGTCTCGCTGAGCGCTCGACGGCGCCCACTCACCTCTAGAATGAGAGGGGTGGTGGGCGGGTTTGGGGTTTAGGGCTTAGGGTTTAGGGTTTAGGGTTTAGGGTTTAGGGTTTAGGGTTTAGGGCGTGCCAGACGGGAGCGCGCTTTGGGAGCGCGCGGTAGTCTGCAGACCTACCCACCCCAAGACCGCCCACTTACAACTCTCAAGGAGTAAAGACCTTTTATTTTTTTACAAAGCATCACATGAGTCAGCACTCACACCCTTTTTGGGGATTTCCACAAGGTGCGTGGACCAGGCGCAAAGCTGCAGCAGACGGAAACGAGGCAGGGTCCGTGAAGACAGCTTGGGTTGGCGCGAAGGGGCTAAGGGATGGGCCAGGAACAGAGAAAGGCAGCGAGGCTTGGTTGGCGCGAAGGGGCTCCAGCTAGGAAGAACACACAGTGAACAGCTTGGGTTAACCGAAAAAACCACGAAAACAGGGCTGGTAGCTTGGCTTGGCGCGAACGGGGTAAGGTGGGGTGCCGAACCAGGGTCAGGACCAGGCACAAAGTTGCAGCAAACGGAAGCGAGACAGGACAGATTGGGTTGGCGCGAAGGGGCTAAAGCCAGAGGGAGAGCCCCGAAACAGGACACAAACTGGTGCGCGGACAGCTTGGCTTGGCGCAAGGGGGTAAGATGACTCGAACAGGCCAGAGGTCAGGGCCAGGGCCGCAAGACTAGTCAGGGCAGAGGGTCAGGGTCAGGGTCAGTGTCAGGGTCAGGATCAGGGTCAGGGAGGGCCAGGGCCAGGGCCAGGGCCAGGCTCGTCGGGATGTCTCCTCCTGCTGCGGCTGCGAAAAGCCAACGGTCCTCCGGGCCAGGGCCAGGGCCAGACAGGACCAAGGGCCTGTGGGGGGGGCTAAGGCCAGGGCCAGCCAGGGCCAGGCGGGGTGGCGGGCGGGTTTAGGGTTTAGGGTTTAGGGTTTAGGGTTTAGGGTTTAGGGTTTAGGGTTTAGGGTTTAGGGTTTAGGGTTTAGGGTTTAGGGTTTAGGGTTTAGGGTTTAGGGTTTAGGGTTTAGGTTTAAGGGTTTAGGGTTTAGGGTTTAGGGTTTAGGGTTTAGGGTTTAGGGTTTAGGGTTTAGGGTTTAGGGTTTAGGGTTTAGGGTTTAGGGTTTAGGGTTTAGGGTTTAGGGTTTAGGGTTTAGGGTTTAGGGTTTAGCGCGAGGGTCTACAGGGTTTGCTGTCGTGGGGCTTAGGGTTTAGGGGGTAGACCTGGGGCCCAGGAGCAAAAGCATGGAGCCACAAGGGCTTGCAGCTGAGGAGTTTTGGGGTCTGGGGGTTTCAGCTGGGATGTTCCCCCTTATGCTAACAGTCCTTTATGGGGAGTATCAAAGCAGGCACTATAATCCCTATTAAGGGCTGTTCGTATAAGGGGAAACATCCCAAGTCGGGGGGTCAGGGTTATGGCTTCGGGTTTAGGGTACGATAGGGGTCGGAATAGATGCTAATGGTATTCCCGTATGGTCCCTTTATAAAATCTACTGAATCTACTACACTCACCCGCCCCAAACCCTATTCTGTAACTATTCCGGCCCCCTATACTACGTCTTCTGTCAAGGCTTTTGCTGCAGCTGCTCAGGTCTCCAACGTTCTGGCTCGAGCATCTTCTGTGAAACTCCGGATGTCCCCAGTATCTAGGGCATCTAAATATAGGGGCCTTAATAATGAGAGTTTAGGGAAAGCTTAGGGGTTAAATATAGGGGCCTTAATAATTAGAGTTCAGGGAAAGTTTAGGGGTTTGGGGGGGGGGGGGGGGGTATTGTAGTATAGATATAAAGGGACCACAAGAAAATAGTACGAGTAATTATTCCGACCCGTATATTGGGCACCAAAACCGGAACCCCCTGTTGGCCTAATGGTTTGAGGGTGCAGGGGCTGAGGAGTTCTAGGCTTGCTTCCTCTGAGTTTTCGGTTTGAGGGTTTAGGGTTTAGCGTTTAGGGTTTAGGGTTTAGGCTTTAGGATTTAGGCTTCAGGGTTTAGGGTTTAGGGTCTAGGGTTTAGGGTTTAGGGTTTAGGCTGCCTAAAGATGCTGCCGCCGAGATGCGTGATGGTCTGCAGAGAAGAGGCCAAACCGATGCAGCTGGGATGCACGACGTCCTGCTCCCCCACCCCCACCGTAGACTTTGTCTGAACACGACAAATCCCTAAAAGCACTTTGTGGGAATCCGTCCCCCCAGGCAGACAGATCGATAGCCTCTTTAGGGCTGAGGCTTAGGGAAGGCGAAGAAACCGAGTAGGAAGACAAGAGCCTGGAACGGATGAGGAGTGGGAGGTGGACAAACATGGGGAAGGATCATTGACAAAGCAAACCGGAGGGGGAAAGATCGATTGGCCTCTGTTCTGAACAAAACACAGAAATTGAGACATAGACGACCAGAGAAATACCCAAGAGACAGAGAGAGAGAGAGAGGCGGAGTGAGAGAGAGAGAGAGCGAGAGAGAAACAAACAAACTGAGAGAGAGAGAGAGAGACATGAGGAAGGGAAATGAAAGCATATCGATTCACGAGCAGGTAGTATCGCGTCCATTGTCGTGCTTTACGCTTTGAAACACTCGCGCAAAGTAAGCCGTAAAACCCTCAAGCAGAAAGCGTAGACTCTAAGCTCTCTGAGGCCCGAAAACGCAAAGCACCCAAAAAACCTGAAGCCGCAAAGCCCTAAACCCCCTCGTTGTCCTGAAACCCCCCAAAGCTTCCTGAAATCCCTAAAACCCCCTGGAAACTCCAAACTCTTGGCCGAAACGATACCCTGACCCTAAACCCTAAAACCTAAAACCCCCCAAACCCCCTAAACCCCCGAAACCCCCTAAAACCCCTAAAACCCCTAAAACCCCTAAAACCCCTAAAACCCCTAAAACCCCTAAAACCCCTAAAACCCCTAAAACCCCTAAAACCCCTAAACCCCCTAACCCTAAACCCCAAAACCCCAAAACCCCAACCAGGAAATCAGGCCAGGGAACTGACAGCAAACCTAAACCCCAAACCCCTAACCCCTAACCCCTAAACCCTAAACCCTTAACCCTAAACCCTAAACCCTAAACCCTAAAACCTAAACCCTAAACCCTAAACCAGGCCAGGGAACTGACAGCAAGGCGCAGTGTGCAGCGTGGCCGCAGTTCCACATGACCTGCCCACGGACACGGAGGGCTTCTCCGACAGTTTCCATGGCGTCTTTTTGGGTCTTAAGGGGCCATGGGGCTCTTAAGGAGGGTTTAGGGTTTAGGGTTCAGGGTTCAGGGTTTAGGGTTTAGGGTTTGGGTTTCGGGTTTAGGGTTACGGGGTGGTCGTGTAGGGTTTGCAGGATTCTCATAGGCCCGTCGGGTTGATAGGGTTTGCGGAGTTTATGGGGCTCACAAGGTTTTAAGGAATTATAGGCTAAACTCCAAACCCTAAGGCCTCAGCCCTACACCCTGAACCTACGGCTCTAAGGGGGTATAGGGCTTTGAGGGCTTACAGGGTGGCCATGACGAGTTTGTAGGACTCTTTGCTCATAGAAGCTCATAGGGGAAACAGGCTTGGGCTTTCGGATTTCGGGCTTACATGGAGGTTTACGGGGACTATGGCAATGATGGGATTGGCCCTGCTTTACTTGGTATTTTGCCTCATAAACACAACTTCCGGTATTGGGGTTACGAGTCCTTTTGGGCTTGCAAGTCCTAGGCTTGAAGAAGCCAAGAGGGGGCTTAGGGCATCAGAGGAATTCGGATTTAGGGGTTTAGGGGTTTAGGGGTTGATGGGTTGAGGGGTTTAGGGGTTTAGGGGTTTAGGGGTTTAGGGGTTTAGGGGTTTAGGGGTTTAGGGGTTTAGGGGTTTAGGGGTTTAGGGGTTTAGGGGTTTGGGGGTTTAGGGGTTTAGGGCCTCTGGGGCAAGGATGTGTCGGCCATGCCTGCTGCACAAGGAAGCAGAGCCCAAATGCAGAGGCGGAGCCACCGATGCTGGCCAGCCAGCAGCCAAGCGTGCTGATCCTCAGCGTTCAGGGTTTAGGGTTTGGGTTTAGGGTTTAGGGTTTGGGGTTTAGGGTTTAGGGTTTTGGGTTTGGGTTTTGGGTTTTGGGTTTTGGGCTTTGGGTTTATGTTTAGGGCTTAGGCTGGGATTTTCATGGAATATTACCGGCGAACAACGAAAAAGTCATCATGACAACGAAAGACAAGATGTGACCTATGGATGTTCGCCGGTTCCCGTTCGATGTCCGCCAGTTGGTTTTCGATGTCCGCCGATGGGACGGGACGGGACGGGACGGGACGGGACGGGACGGGACGGGACGGGACGGAACGGGACGGGACGGCCCGGAGTTCGGGACGGACGGGACGGGAGCTCGGCAATAACGTATAGGCCCCTCGCTCCCGCCTCGGTATAGGGAGGTTTAGTTTAGTCCGTACTGAAGAGGCCGTTAGGAAGTTCAGGCCTTGACGTTAACGACTTGCTTGATCCCAGGTAGCCCTCATCTCTAAGAAACCTGGAGCAAAAAAACACCATCCCAACAGCATTCTTTGACAAATTCCCATGTAGACGATGACATGGGGTGGTCTTTTTTTTAATGGGGGGGGAGGGGTTGTGTTGTGTGGGTGGGGGTGGTGGGGGAGGGTCAGGCAGTTCTGTGTATTTCCATAGGACAAAAAGCTACATCTTGCATAGAAAACCATGATTTTCTCTACATTTGCAAAAGCCTATTTGGTGTGTATTTACATAGAACAACAGACCTCCATTTTCTCTATATGTCCATAGCAAGACTTTTATTTTGTCTATATGTAAGCTTGCACGGCTTGAAAAAAGCGGGGGGGGGAGCGGGGCTGCGCGACCCTCAACCCTAAACCCTAAACCAGGGAGTGAAGGGGCCGTCTTTGGTGTATCCAAGGGGCTTTGCGGGTAGCGTCGAGGGTTTTAGAGTTGAGGGTTTTAGGCTCTGGGGTTGAGGGTTCGAGTTTGGGGGGTTAGGGTCTCTCGAGTTGAGGTTTACAGCCGATTCTGTTCAATTTCGGTTTTAACTCCCTGTCATTTCGGTTCTAACATCGGCCCCCAGCCCCCTTGTCAGGGTTGCAGCCAGAACTCTTCAGTTTCGCAAAATCGCAGCCGAATCTTTTCAGTTTCGGTTTTAACAAAGGCCCCCTCGCCCAGCCCCCCCCCGCCCCCCCCCGCCCCTCAAGCATCTTGTCTGGTCTAACATAGCCCCGTCACCCGTCCCTGCCAGGTCACAGCCGAATGTTTTCAGTTTCAGTTCTGGCATAGGCTACAGCCGAATCTCTCCAGTTTCGGTTGAACATAGCCCACCCCCTCAGCCCCTCCCCCCCTGGCAAGGTAGAAAGGCTTAGTCCGTACTGAAGAGGCCGTTAAGAAGTTCACTTGCTTGACCCCAGGCAACCCTCCTCTCTAAGAAACCTCCGAGTCCAACAAACACTAAAGAAGCACCATCCCAACAGCATTCTTTGACAACGTCCCATGTAGACGATGACATGGGGTGGTCGTTGTTTTTTTGTTTTTTTGTTTTGGGGGGGGGAAGGGTTGTGTTGTGTGGGCGGGGGTGGTGGGGGGGCAGGCGGTTCTCTATATTTTCATAGGAAAACCGTCAATATTTCCGTCGGAAACATGTTTCTGTAGAAAACCATGATTTTCTCTACATTTACAAAGGGAACGCTCTATTGGTGTGCATTTACATAGGACAACAAACCTCCATTTAAAATTCTCTATATGTCCATAGCAAAACTTGCATTTTGTCTATAAGAAGAAAAGATTCACATGATTTGAAGCAAGCCTGCACAGCTCAAAAAAGGGGGGGGGGGGCTGGGGGGGGGCCAAAAAAAGACTCATTATTCTTTGAAGCAAGCTTGCACGGCTTAAAACAAGCGGGGCGCCGGCGGGGGGGGGCACAGCCCGCCCCCCCCCCCCCTTTGCAAAAAACACACGATCACAGATGGGTGGAAAAAGACCATAGGAGAATATCGCTTGAAGCAAGCTTGACGGCCCCCATTTGCAAACACATCATCGCATTGAGGCTGAAAAAAAGAGGGTCATCTGTGATTTGAGGCAGGAGGGTTTGGGGGGGCGCAGCCCCCTCCCCCCCCCCCCCCACCCCACCCCTATTTGCAAACACAATGATCGCACGATGGGCTGATCAAGACGACTCATATGCTTTGAGGCAAGCTTGCACGGCTTAAAGAAGCGGGGGGTTGGGGGGGGGCGCAGCCCCCCCCATTTGCAAACACAATGATCGCATGATGGGTTGGAAAAAAACTCATACGATTTGAAGCAAGCTTGCAGAGCTTAAAAAAAGTGGAGGGTTGGGGGCGGGTGCAGCCCCCCCCCATTTGCAAACACAATGATCGCGTGATGGGTTAAAAAAGCTTCATATGCTTTGGAGCAAGCTTGCACGGCTTAAAAGGTGGTGGGGGTTGGGGGGGTTGGGGGGGGGAGGGGGTGCAGCGCCCCCCATTTGCAAACACCATGATCGCATGATGGGTAAACAAAAATCGTCTGAGTTGAAGCAAGCTTGCACGGCTTTTAAAAAGTATCGATGGTGGTCTTCCTGCAAAGGTTACAGAGTTTGAGATGCTTGGCCAAAAGGTTTTTCGATGCTCGGCGGAGGGTTTTTCGATGCTGGGCGGCAGGTGTTCGATGCTCGGCAGAAGGGTTTTTCGTTGCTCGCCGGAAGGGGATGGTTGCCGCCGGACCTGGATCGATGCTGGCGGGCCGTTTACGTTGTTATCTTTCGTTGTTATGAGACATCTTTCGTTGTCCGCCGGAAGTTTTTCGTTGTTCGCCGGTACCCACCCGGATTTTCATAGGGGGTACTATAATCTCTAGGAGGGACTGTTAGTAATATGGGGAACATCCCAATCTGTAGGGCTTGTCGGGTTCAGAGGGCTTATAGGGTTTGTGGGGTTTACTACTATTGGCGTAACAAACACCAAAAAAGAAGGACAATAAACCCTATTTTACCCTTATCAGGAAGAATATTCTTTTTTTTGGTTTTTTTTTTTTGGGGGGGGGGGCTTAAGCAAATAGTGGTCTATGTGGTTTATGGGGTTTATGGGGATTCTGGGGTTTCTGGGGTTTATGTGGTTTATGGGGTTTATCGGGTGTATAGGGCTGACGAGGTTTGAAGGGTTTAGGGTTTGTAGGGTTCAAGCTTTAGGGGTCATAATAGGGCTTAGAGCATCTGAGGGTGCAGGATGTTACAAAAAGGGTTAGGGGATTTGGGGATATTGTCTGTGGAGCCTGTAGTGTTTGTTAAGGGATGTCGGGTGTATAGGGCCTTTGGCTTCAGAAGGTTTATAGGGCTTAGGATTTAGGGGTTCGCAAGGTGTAGGGAAAGGCCCAAGCAACTGCGCCGCCGAAGGGGTGGGGTGCTTAGGGCTGAGTTTGAAGCCGGGGGGAGGGGTGAGTGTGAGAGAAAGAGAAAGACGGGATGTAAAGCTTGGGGTTCAGGGTTTAAGGTTTATGTTAAGCACCAGTAGGCCGCAATGCCGCTTTCCAGTGTTTGAGAAGTCCTTGAGGGCTTGGTATGGTAGAGTTGAGCTGCTGTAAGGTTTGGGCTCTTAAGGGTTCGTGGTTGTTCTTTTACTCAAGCGACTCGGAATGCTTTCGAGGCGCATGGCAAGTTGGGTGCACATCAGGACCTGACCAGCTGGATTTTCATTTGTTGGGGCGTGGGGAAAGCTGGCGCGGGTTAGGGCCAGGGCTTCGGGTTTAGGGCTTTGGGGTTTTGGGGTTTAGCGGGGCTGAGCAAGGGTAGTTACATGGGCCCTTAGTATGGTCCCTAACCTCCTTTAAAAGGTTCTGATGTATGCGCCCTTATTTTGGTATAGGGTACATAAGGGGTAGGGGTACCTTTCAAGGGCCCATACTAAGGGACCATGTACCTGCCGCTGGCACCAAGAGCCTCCAGGCGACACAGGAAAACGCTAGAACAACAAAGCCCACGACACTGAGCCAAGGTCTAGCGTTTCGGA